>ONZH01009493.1:0-79611 GCA_900303285.1 Rhinella marina
GGCATCTACGCCGGACCACCTCATAGTGAATGGTGTCCGGCGGAAATCAGGCAGTATCCAGCAGTGCAAAAGAACAGCCTGACGGATCTTTAACGCCAGTGTCAAAGTCGCCCTTACTACATTTTTGTCAAATATTTTTGGGGTAATACCTTTAAGTTTCTACTTCTTTTCCTACCCAAACAAAACAATAGCTGATCTCAGGCCAGACCAGCTACAAAAACACAGTGGAGCCTCATTCCAAGAGTCTCTACGCCAATCCAAAGCTTCCCTGGGAAACCAGTAATATACAAAATGACCGTGGAGCCCCAGTTATGGGTCTACAACACAGTGAAAGCCTTGACATGGGGGCCACTTAATATGGTGGATTTGGGTGATCTCTGTAGTGGCGACAAACCCTTTGCTCGGTTTTTCCCTTCCTTTGAGGGATATATTATGGGATAACCCATAACTGGGCTCCACGGTTATTTGTATATTCTTCTTTCCACTACCTCGATTTTAAAGTTATTGTGATAACATGTCTGCGTCACTAACCACTTGGAGAACATAGTGTGTACACAGCCTAGCTATCAATAACATGTTGGGTGACCTGATCCTAGTGCTTGAAAATATTAAACTTCTGTTACTTACCGCGACACTGATGCCGAGTGGTCGTCCCTTGGGCCTGGGGGAAAACTCCTCATCTCCCCTGCCGTTGGAGCTACAAAAGATAAAACATACATTTAGCTCATATTTTGAAGACAGAAGGTCCACCCATTACACTTTTTATTTTACCTACCTTCTACCTCGGGAGGTTGGGCTGGTGGTGTTGGAGGGGCAGGTGGGGACCTCTCACGCTGTTGTGGAGGAGGAGCAGAGGGGCTCCTTTGTGGTGCAGCAGCTGTCAAAAATCATTAAATAATGGCATTACATTCAACTCGAATGAACAGCAGTGGGCGTAACTACAGGGGAAGCAGCAGAGGGAGTAGGGGCCCAGGAGCAGTGTCTGTTCTAGTAATATTCAGGCCAGGCCGGGCCCCCAGTGTGACTGTATATACAGGGGCCCAGTTCTGGCCTGAAATGTACTAGAAATGGTGTACATACCAGTATCAAGGACCTTTTGAATGCAGTAATTATAGGCTTAAAGGACCTTTGATTGATGTCATCATGTCACATGATCGAAGGTTCTGTATCCTACCATTACTGCATTCCAAAGCGTCCTTTAACCTCCAAGAGACACCAGAGGAGAATGAAGAACCTGCAGCCTGTAAGTAAATGTAAAGTGTATGTATATATATATATATATATATATATATATATACTAAACAGAGAATGGCCAGCAGCACTAGAATAAAGCCATGAGACATAAAATGAACATGAAATGAACATGTAAAGAAGTTAAAAAAGCACAATTTGCTATTGTAGTATATAAAGTATATCAAGTGGAAGCTCTTAGCGCATATAAATGATCATAAATATGTCGGGCTCATCCACCAACGATCAAGGTGGCTTCCAATCGGATGAGTCCTACACTAACATGACCTGCATCCTACAAAAAACCGGCAGGCCCATATCAGGTAGAACATCATACCTGTCAGAAGCTGCACCAGTGTGAAGCAGGAGTGCTAAATTCCCAGAGTGAGGCCAGTCTTCCTCTATATATACCAAAATTACAAAAAAACGGACAGCACCTCCTACAGGTGAGAGTCAGGTGCAAGCTACCTATTGGCTAATTAAATTACTAAACAGAGAATGGCAGCAGCACTAGATAAGCCATGAGACATAAAATGAACATGAAATGAACATGTAAAGAAGTAAAGAAGTGAAAAAAGGCACAATTGCTATGTAGTATATAAAGTATATCAAGTGGTAAGCTCTTAGCGTTGCTTTTTTTACTTCTTTACTTCTTTACATGTCATTTCATGTTCATTTATGTCTCATGGCTTATCTAGTGCTGCTGCCATTCTCTGTTTAGTATTTAATTAGCAAACAGGTAGCTTGCACCTGACTCTCACCTGTAGGAGGTTGCTGTCCGTTTTTTGTAATTTGTATATATATAGATATATATATATATATTATATATTCATCTGTGTGCTTATATGTGTATATTACACATATTTTTGCATAATATATATATATATATATATTAATATATATATAATTTTTTTTATTTTGTGTGTTCTTACTGTTTCACCGCGGCTGCACTTCCACGTAGCCTGGATTAAAAATAAATAACTTTAGACTTACTAGAAGAAGTTGAAGGTACTGGGGCTGTAGCCATCCGGATCAGACGCTGCCGTTGGCGACGTTGCCCTACAACATAAATCCGTACACAATTGTTATAATGACCGTTTTTAATACTAACCACTGTATACTACTAAGAGATGTGTATTATGCGCGAGAGGAGGGCCATTATGATGTGGAGGGAACATAAATTTCTGGGGTGCATATGTGATCCCGTCGCCAGGCCACTTCGCTCCTGTACTTTTATTAAACAGAGTTAACTTCATTGGTGGCACAGTGCGCCCTCCCCCCCCCAGTAATATAAAACATTCGGTGGCAAGTGGCCACAGGGCCCCCCCCCCCCCTCATTGGTGGTGCAGTGGTAGATACCGATCGGAGCCCCAGCAGTGTAATCGCGTGGCTCCGATCGATTTTAATGTTCAAAGCTTCAAGCATATAGAAGAAAAGCAACTTGGACCGAATAAATACGTATCCAAAGCAAATCTTTTAAAAAATTCGGCAACTATTCGCAGAAGCGAATCTTTGAAGATTCGCTCATCTCTATTGATGGCCTAGCCTCAGAATAGGTCAATATCTGAATCGTTGGGGGGGGGGGGGGGGGGGGGGTGGTAATACTTACACTCTTCTAGATATTTGTAAAAATACAACTCCCAGCATGCCTGGACAGCCTACAGCTATCAGAGCATGCTGGGAGTTGTAGTTTTGCAACAGCTTGAGGGCCGTAGGTTGGGCCTTCCTGCCCTACATGATAACCGGAGCTGTAGAGGCTGTGCCACCCCAAAAGAGCTGCCCAAATGGGCGTGCGGGGCGTCCGGTTCCTCACCGATCAGATACTGCTGGCATATCCTGAGGCAGCAGATGTGCCGTTGTAGGGAACAGGATTGTAGAAATTTTAAAAGTGTCAGCAAGTCCCAAAAAAACAAAAAAAAAAAAAAAACAGCATTTGTTGATTGGATTATGTGTATTTAGCATCCTTTTTTTATGAGAGAATGTGCCAGGACTAAACGAAGCTGCTGTCTGGCTCCTGACAACCCCCACAAACAGCTGATATAAGGATACTTGCACAATAGCATTTTTGCCGGATCCGGCAGGGCTCAGCAAATACGCTTCCGTTACTGATAATACAACCGTCTGCATCAGTTATGAACGGATCAGGTTGTATTATCTGTAACATAGCCAATACGGATCCGTCATGAACGCCATTGAAAGTCAATGGGGGACGGATCCGTTTTCTATTGTGTCAGAGAAAACGGATCCGTCCCCATTGACTTGCATTGTGGGTCATGATGGATCTGAATTACAGGTCGATGCCATAGTAATTTAGGAGGAAACACAGTGGGTAGCAGTGGAAGAAAATATCCTTTATTACTACTGAACGGTAAATATGGTTGCAATTTACATATATGGGAATGATTTGATGATGAGTTTAGTCTAAAACATGGTTATATTTATAGTAACCGGAATACCCCTTTAACAGTGTCATCCACAGCACTCTGCCCCTTTAAAGGAATATGGCTGGGTTGTTAAGGAAACATGTTGTGTGTGGAGACTAACTGCCTGTGAGCTTCTATTGGCTGTAAGGGTCATGTGACCAGGCTACTATTGGCTACTGTATTTTTTGGGAATATCTCAGGAACAGTACGTCCTGGAGAGCTGAGACCCATTCTAAAACCTTCCCGGACACCTGATGTACCTATATGCCAAATTTCGTGATTGTAGCTGCGACGGTGCAGATTCCTTTAGAGGACACACACACACACATACAGTCAGCTTTATAGATATATACAGTACAGACAAAAAGTTTGGACACCCCTTCTCATTCAAAGAGTTTTCTGTATTTTCATGACTATAAAAATTGTAGATTCACACTGAAGGCATCAAAACTATGAATTAACACATGTGGAATTATATATTTAACAAAAAAGTGTGAAACAACTGAAAATATGTCTTATATTCTAGGTTCTTCACAGTAGCCACCTTTTGCTTTGATTACTGCTTTGCACACTCTTGGCATTCTCTTGATGAGCTTCAAGAGGTAGTCACCTGAAATGGTTTTCACTTCACAGGTGTGCCCTGTCAGGTTTAATAAGTGGGATTTCTAGCCTTATAAATGGGGTTGGGATCATGAGTTGTGTTGGGCAGATGTCAGGTGGATACACAGCTGATTGTCCTACTGAATAGACTGTTAGAATTTCTATTATGGCAAGAAAAAAGCAGCTAAGTAAGGAAAAACGAGTGGCCATCATTACTTTAAGAAATGAAGGTCAGTCAGTCTGAAAAATTGGGAAAACTTTGAAAGTGTCCCCAAGAGCAGTCGCAAAAACCATCAAGCGCTACAAATAAACTGGCTGACATGAGGACCGCCCCAGGAAAGGAAGACCAAGAGTCACCTCTGCTGCGGAGGATAAGTTCATCCGAGTCACCAGCCTCAGAAATCGCAGGTTAACAGCAGCTCAGATTAGAGACCAGGTCAATGCCACACAGAGTTCTAGCAGCAGACACATCTCTACAACAACTGTTAAGAGGAGACTGTGTGCAGCAGGCCTTCATGGTAAAATAGCTTCTAGGAAACCACTGCTAAGGACAGGCAACAAGCAGAAGAGACTTGTTTGGGCTAAAGAACACAAGTAATGGACATTAGACCAGTGGAAATCTGTGCTTTGGTCTGATGAGTCCAAATTTGAGATCTTTGGTTCCAACTACCTTGTCTTTGTGCGACGCAGAAAAGGTGAACGGATGGACTCTACATGCCTGGTTCCCACCGTGAAGCATGGAGGAGGAGGTGTGATGGTGTGGGGGTGCTTTGCTGGTGACACTGTGGGGATTTATTCATCTTGCAGCGGCATGCTATTCCATCCGGTTTGCATTTAGTTGGACCATCATTTATTTATCAACAGTTTAATGACCCCAAACACACCTCCAGGCTGTGTAAGGGCTATTTGACCAAGAAGGAGAGTGATGGGCTGCTACGCCAGATGACCTGGCCTCCACAGTCACCAGACCTGAACCCAATCGAGATGGTTTGGGGTGAGCAGGACCGCAGAGTGAAGGCAAAAGGGCCAACAAGTGCTAAGCATCTCTGGGAACTCCTTCAAGACTGTTGGAATACCATTTCAGGTGACTACCTCTTGAAGCTCATCAAAGAGAATGCCAAGAGTGTGCAAAGCAGTAATCAAAGCAAAAGGTGGCTACTGTGAAGAACCTAGAATATAAGACATATTTTCAGTTGTTTCACACTTTTTTGTGAAGTATATAATTCCACATGTGTTAATTCATAGTTTTGATGCCTTCAGTGTGAATCTACAGTTTTCATAGTCATGAAAATACAGAAAACTCTTTGAATGAGAAGGTGTGTCCAAACTTTTGGTCTGTACTGTATATACACATATATGTTTGTGTGTTCTACTGTATCACTGCACTCCCACGTAGCCTGGATTAAAAGTAAATATCTTTACACTTACTAGAAGCAGAAAGTACCGGGACTGTAGAGGCTGTAGCCGTCCGGATCCAGACGCTGCCGTTGGCGACGTTGTCCTACAACATAAATCCATACACAATTGTTATGATGACTGTTTTTAATACTAACACTGTATACTACTAAGAGATGTGTATTATGGGTGAGAGGAGGGCCATATGATGTGGAGTGGGCATTTCATATTTGATGGAGGGGGTTGAATGAATGAATAAAAGATGTCTGAGTGTCACATTCTGCAGGTACAAACCTAAAAAATAGAAATACAGCACATACAATGCACTAGTATACCATAGCTCCAGTCCCAACTGTTCCGGATTTGGCGGGACAGTCAGGATTTTAGCGGCTGTGTCCGGGAACGGGTGGCTATGTCGCGTGGTCAGCTGTCTTTGCATCCATAGGAAGCAGAGACGGGTGACGGTAAGCAGGGAGCAGTCCACTCCCCGCTCTTCACCTTCCCCGACGTCCAGACACAGTAGCTGCAGCATGAGCACGTCTGTGCGTAGGAGGAGGAAGCGCTAACTATGAAGGGGCATATATCTAAGGGTACTTTCACACTAGCGCTAGAGATCCGGCGGGCTGTTCCGGCCGGGAACAGCCACCAGATCTCTCCGGATCCGGAATTTGCCTGACACAAATAGAACGGCCGGCACCATTAACAGTAATGGGGGGCGGCGCTGATACAGCAAGAACACCGGGAAATTGGCAGGACAAATACTGCAGTGCACTGCGGCTTTTGTCCGGCCATTGCCCGCCATTCTTGCCGGAGAGCGGCCAGAACAGATTCACCGCAGGTGTGAAAGTAGCCTGAGCCTGCAGGCTGTGCTATTCTTCCGTCTGATTTCGGACACGTTTGCCGGATTGTGGGCAGATCCGCCCCATCCCCATTGTAGTCAATGGGGATGGAGGCGTTTGCGTTCTGAATCCGGCAACGATCCGGCGGGCTGTTCCTTGGAACCTAGGCTTAGACTACTTTCACATATGTGGCGGTGACCCGTTCCGCCATCTTCCAGCAGAGAATGGTGGGAATCGGCCGGACAAAAACCACAGTGTATTTGTTGGGCCAATTCCCGTCATTTTTGCCGGATCCCATTATAGACAATGGCATCCGGCGGGGTCCGTCAGGCTGTTCTTTACCGGAGCAGCCTGCCGGATCACCGCCACATATGTGAAAGTAGCCTAAGGCAAATTACTGTGAAGGGGCACGTATCAGAGAATACCTTCACTTGTTTGGATGGAGTTAGAGGCGTGGCCTAGCACGAAAGAAAATTGCTGCAGCGCACTACGCACACCGCCCATGTAAAAGTGCCAACTAATGATAACCGTATAGAAGGACAACGTGGCCTGGTGGTTACACCAATTTTTTTTAACATATTTTTACTTTTCACCTGTTGTTGTTACTTAAAGGGGTTGTCCGGGTTCAGAGCTGAACCCGGACATACCCTTAATTTCACCCAGGCAGCCCGCCTGATGTTAAAATCGGGTAAGGCTTCCGCCCAGCAGTGAGCCCGGTGACATCACCGGCACTGATGGCGGGGCTCTAGCGCTGCCTTAGCCAGTTAAAACGGCTAGGGCAGCCCTAAAGCCGGCCCATTACAGCCGGTGATGTCACCGAACACACTGCTGGGCGGAAGCTTCTGTCCCGCAGTGTGCTATGTAAACAAAAGAGCCCTTGCCCTGCGCGATCCAGCTAACATCAGGTAAATTTAAGGGTATGTCCGGGTTCAGCTCTAAACCCGGACAAACCCCTTAAAGTAAACCCATGTTACTCACCCTTTTGTATCTCAGTGAGCCGCTCTGGGCACTTGTATTTTAAATCAGACCATTTGCGCTGCCCCAGAGTCTGCACAACACCAAACTGGTGGCGCAAGCCTCGGATCACCTGTTGTACGATGTCATGCTATTTTTTAACATTCGAAGCTTCAAGCATATAGAAGCAAAGCAACTTGGACCGAATAAATTCTTATCTGAAGCTAATCTTTTTAAAAAAGATTTAGATTCACTCCTCTCCATTGATGGCCTAACCTCAATATAGGTCAATATCTGATCGTTGGGAGGGGGGGAATGTAATACTTACACTCTTCTAGATATTTGTATCTCATTACTGCATCATCCAGGAGTCAATATTATCAGGTCTGTCACATGGATGCACTCAACCAGGGGTGCAGCTATAGGGGGTGCAGAGGTAGCCTGAGGGGACCCAAAGACCCTTGTGCCACATAAGAAGACACACAAAGCACTGAGGGAAGCTGAACCTTTAGCTCTGCCCCTTTAAGTGGCTTCCACTGGGTGACTACAGGGACCGTGGAGACTCCTCTCCTCTCACCTCTCCTCAGCAGTCCTCTGGTCAGAGCCATCATAGATCACCGTCTTCCAGCGCAATATACGACTCAGTTCAGACTGTGGGTGTCGTCATCTTATGCGTCCTGCAGCTGCCCCCCTCCCCATTGGTGTGGAGCTGCTCCAGGATGATTGGAGGGGGGAGGGTCACGTGGAGCTACGCTCAGCAACTGGAGAGACGAGCGAGAGCTGCGCGCTTCCTCCATCTAGTGGTCACTGGTAGGATTGCACCAACTTTTCTTATTAACTGTGTAGTGGATGGAAAACAGCCATTTTTTTTAAATTCACTCCGATTTGAAAAGGCAGAGACCTGCAGTGTAAAGCATAGAAGTACAGAGATGTTCTGTGAAATGCCACCAGTCCTGTGATATATTCATGAGATATTCAGGATTGTTGGTCCCAAGCCTTAGGGCAGGGGTGCAGCCAGACAACACTGATGTCTCCACTTATTTCCAGTTCTACCCTGACTCATATTCAATATTCCCGATTTAAAAAGAAAAAACAAAACAAAAACTTCTGCCCGTTTTGTGTATACAGCTACTATGCAGGAGACTGCACCGGTAAGACCTCGTTCACATTTCCGTGTCCATCTGACGTCCGTGGAAAATCCGGCCGTGTTTCATCCATAAAAGATCCACATTTGGTCCGTAACATTTGTATTCCACAGACATCGCTCAGCTGATTATTTCCCAAGCATCTCCTACCAAAGATCCGCGAAAAACCACTGACAGAACACGGATGCAGTGGTTTTTCACAGGTCCATAGACTTCAATGGGCATGTTTGGTCACAGACCAAAGTAGTGCATGTATCAGTGATTTTGGGGGGGGGCCTTAAAGGCGTTGTCCAGGTTTTTTACTGTCGATTGCCTACTCTCAGAATAGGTCATATCTGATCGGTGGGGGTCAGACACCCGACACCCCCGACGATTACCTGTGTCTATACTGTGTAATGATGGAGCTTGACACTGCAGCACTGCTCCAATTCAGACAAGCTACCGTATATGCCCTACATCAGGGAACCTGTGGCCCTCCAGCTGTTGCCTCCCAGCATGCCTGGACAGCCTACAGCTAGCAGAGCATGCTGGGAGTTGTAGTTTTGCAACAGCTTGAGGGCCATAGGCTGGGCCTTCCCTTCCTACATGATAACCGGAGCTGTAGAGGCTGTGCCACCCCAAAAGAGCTGCATAGTGGGCATGCAGGGCGTCGGATCCTCACCGATCAGATACTGATGGCATATCCTGAGCCAGCAGATGTGCCGTTGTAGGGAACAGGATTGTAGAACTTCTAAAAGTGTCAGCAAGTCCCAAAACCAGCATTTTTTGATTGGATTATGTGTATTTACTTTTACGAGGTGTTGAGCAGCTGTCCACCAGAGGTCTGGCTCCTGACAACCCCCACAAACAGCTGATATAACAGTGTCGTCCAAGTCCCAGTGGCTGAGGTACAATAGACATATTATGGCCCTTTCACACGACCGTAACCACAAAACGGACAAGAATAGGTCATAGCCTATCTTCATCCTCATTCATAGTCAGTCATTTTGAGCCAAAACCAGGTGCGGCTCTAAACACAGAACAGGTGCAGATCTTTCCCTTATACCTTATGTCAGTGTAGCTCCAATCCCGGTTTTGGCTCAAAAATTACTGAAGGAAATCACTGACACATGAATTAGGCCCCATTCACACAACCGCATTACTGCGGACCTGCAAATATACGGGGGCCGCTCGGAACACACGCCGTGCGGCCCCATAGAAAATGCCTATACTTGTCCGTGCGCATGGACAAGTATAGGACATGCTTCAAAAGAGCCGCGGCACGCATAGAAGTGAATGGGGCCGCATCTATGCCGGCAATTTTGCGGATAGATACAGCCCCATTCACACAGTCGTGTGAATGGGGCCTTAGGCTTTACGTGCATAGAGTGTTCCTGTCAGGCTGTCAGCCATGATGGCATACCGTAGTCAGGATCATACAACGTATGTAGAGCAGCGCAGCATGTAGTGAGGCCCTGACCGCCCCCCTCCCTCGGCAGTTGGTGGTAACCAGTCCTGCTCACATTCTAGGATAGCTTGCTGGCAGCCATTTTAAAGAAGAACTCCTGACAAAAATGTTATTCCATGTCCTGCTAGAAATGTACATGTAATCTGTAGTGAATGTCATTTTCTTACCAGTGTCTGTATTTTTGACTTATATCATCCTGAAGTGTCTTATCTGTCATGTGACCAGCAATTAGACCCACCAACTCACACATCATCTTATGTGTGGACAGGAAGTCTAATTCTCTATGTATTCCTATGAGACTGAAAGTGAGGCTCCCATAGGAATGAATAGAGCAGTTACTGGCTTCCTGTCCTGGGTCAGTTGGAGGTCAGGGAGTTGGTCACATGACCCAGCTACAATAAGAAGAGAGGTTTTTACTCACAGAAACAGTCACTGATAAGAAGATGACAATCACTACAGATTATATCCTGCACCTTTCTAACAGGTCAGAGAATAAAAAATTTTGAGGGAGTTCTTCTTTAAGTCATTCCCAGAGAAACCCCTTTAATGACAAGAGCAGGCGCGCACACACACAAAAAAAAAAAAAAAACCTCCTTTATTGTCCTCTGGTGCCTGCTGGATTTAATGGAGGCCATTTTGGCTCGAAAAGTGATAAAAAGCAGAGTGGACCCAGCATGCACGTGGATCCTGCACTCCCTGAATTCTATGGTGGCCATTGTGGCACATGACAGGTAGCAATTAGTGTTAGGTTCCCATCTTACAGAGATCGCCTTGACGTTTGGCAGACAGGCCCAAATATTTTGGACAAAATGTATTTGCCAAGAATCTCACATTTACTAAATAAGAGTAGCATTAGCACCAGAATGTTTTCTATGACTATGGCTTTATTTGGTTTGCAGAATACTGTTGGCGAGTGTGTATATATATATAATTTTTTTTTGTGTGCGTTTCTAGCCATGGCGGCGTGCACCTGCGCATTGGGATGTGCTGAGTGACCCCCCTTTAGTCTTTAGGAGTACTTCTAACCCCCCTCCTTCAAAAAAAACAAAAACACAGCAGATCCGCCTGCAGGATGTTCAGCCAAATCCAGAAGTGGATGCACCAGGAAGGAGAAATCCAAAACCTTCCCTTACACTTCCGACTCCTTTTTGAATCCACTTCTCCCTTTGGCAAAAACTTGCAGACAGATCTGCCCCAAAACCTCATGTAGCTGCACCCTTAGGCCTCATTCACACAACCATATGTCTTTCTAGCTCCGTAGAAAAACAGCACGGAAGTACTTCCACAAAAAAAAAAAAAAAAAAAAAAAAAACAACAACTGATACAGAAGCATCAAAAGTCTTCTGTATTTTTGCGGATCCGCAAAAATACAGGTGTCTTTGAAATTATTTTACATAAAGATTTTGACTGAATTGAAAAAAAAGTTTTTTTTTTTAAAACTGTCACCTTAGAGCCAAATATGAATATATGCATATACAGATATAGCAGCCCTAGCGACCACTGTTTTCGCATAGCGTTGCTAACGAATCGCGACTTCTCCTTCACTCGCAGTAAAAGTACGCCAATTAGGTGAATTGGTACGCATTAGCGTACAAATGCATGCGCAGTAGCGTACAATGAATAGCATTAGCGTACAAATCATCAGATGCGTACTCTATTTACGGTATTGTTCTGCGCTCACGCGATTCTC
Source organism: Rhinella marina (assembly GCA_900303285.1). Lineage (NCBI taxonomy): Eukaryota > Metazoa > Chordata > Amphibia > Anura > Bufonidae > Rhinella > Rhinella marina. Next base: position 11,724 of record ONZH01009493.1, read on the forward strand.
TTGTGAGCGCTAGTGTTGCTACATCTGTATACGGACATGGATCCGCAAAAATACGGAAGACATATGGAAAGTCTTCCGTAGCGTTCCGCATTTTTGTGGACCCATTGACTTGAATGGGGCTACGGACGTGTTTTTGCGGCAAAGTATAGGACATGCTTTTTTTTGCGACCAATCTGCTGTGAAATGCGGCCGCGGGATGCACGCGGTGTGCATTCCGCATTTTTCCCTCCTATGGGGAAATGAATGGGGTCCGTACTTTTCCGCATCGATCCGCAAAAATGCGGAACGAAATATAGGGTCGTGTGTATGGGGCCTTACGGTTTTAGATCCTCATCTGTACATAGTAGGGTCATCATTGGCCGATTTCCCTTATGTATCAAGGCTCTAATGGTGCGGAGACTGACTTGCAGGATAGCCACCTATAGGAGAGAATTTTCTGCATGCCTCTCCCAAGGAGCACTGCCTGTAAAACGTCTTACATCGACTGGTGGTCCGTGAGAAGAACGGGTCAGATTTCTTACACCCAGTAACATTTAGACAGAAGTCAGACATTACCAGTTACCAATCAAAGCATCAGGCTTTATTAAACATGGGAAAAACCAGCAAACGTCCAGTGACGCAACACAAGTGTCCCCCAAACAATTTATTAACATGTGCTAAGTACGGGCACACAACCATACATAAAAAAAAAAAATTATATAATAAACCGAAATAAAAAAATCTAGCTCAAAGAGCCCAACGAGTACTAAACATTAGCGGTGGGGAGGGAACGATCAGGTCACATCTACGATGTTACGATGCGTGCTGGGCGGTGGAGAAGCACAGCTTCAAGGTGTAAGGGTATGGGCCATCTGTAAGAGAAAAAATAAGAGCCGACATGAATAATCTGAGTGTGAGAGAACAGTAAATCCAAGAAAATAAATATATCCTATGTACTGACAACGTAGAATCCTTGAAGGGTTGGGCAGTCGTGAGAAATCACAGTACTGAAAGGGTCTTAATACAACGGATTTACACCCAGTCTCCTACATTGGCTGTGACCCCCGTTCTGCCCTGTAGTCATGAGTCTGAGATTTCGGCATTCACCGATGCTGCATGATGTCCCATCCGCTGACCTTGTCATGTCCCCTTTGAGCATGCCTGGTGTTTATCCAAAGCTGCCCATTTTCTACAGCACAGGAGCAGTGTATGTGTCAGCGCTCCTCCATGTTGCTCCTGTATTACTGCAGATAGGCTTTATGACCAAGGCCTGGCACAAAGTGGACAAAGCAAAAGGGAGGGGACAACATATGATCGGGTAAATGGGACTTTGTGCCGCATCAGTGAAAATGCTGCGGCCACCTGACCACAGGCCAAATAGAAAGCTGGTTTAATCAGAAAGTCAGTGAACACACTTTCCGTACTACGATATATCTGACTGCACAACCCCTTTAAAGGGACTTTCTAGGATTCCTCTATCTATTACCTATCCCCAGGAGAAGCTATCAATATCAGCTGTTTAAAGATGCTGCAGCCTCTTCCTAGACTAGTGACATCACGTTTATTGGACGCATGGCCCAGGCATTGCTTAGTTCCATTAAAGTGAATGGCAGTGGGCTGCAATACCAAACACGGCCACTATACAATGCATGGCGCTGTGCTTGGTGGCACAGCACTCACTCTAAACATTTTTATTAGGTCCCCCACTGATCGGATATTCATCCTATTCTGAGGACAGCTCATCAATGAAAATTCTCTTCTAAAGGTAGGTTCACAGTTTTTTAGAGGAGGACGAGGCAGATTTCCCTGCAGGTTTTTCAGCCAAAACCAGAAGTGGATTTGAATGGAATTGGGAATATAAAAACTTCTTCCTGATGGATCCACTTCTGGCTTTGGCCTGACAAAGTGCAGCTTCTTGCATTCACGAGCTGTGGGTTGGCCTAGCCCCCTCACCACTGACTGCACAGTACAGGGAGAAACCCATCAATGAGCAGCAGGAGACCGACGTTCATGAATACGAGGACTACTTGCTGCAACTCAAAGTGTACATATTTTTTACAACCCTACAGGTCCCACGAATCGATGTCACTATCAGATGCTGCCTTTGGAAAGCAGCATCACGCTGGTGACAGATTCCCTGTAGTTTACATTCCCATTAGGTATGAAGGACTTACTAGGATTCTTCATCTGATAATGATTCAGAAGACTGAGTGTTTCAAGGGCATCGCTCTTCGAGTCCCACTCCAGCAGCCCCGAGGAGCTCCTGTCACCTGGCGAAAGGGAAAAAAAAAAAAAAAAAAAAAAAAAAAAAATTTAAATTAAACCACGAACCCATCGAATACTGAAGGGTGCCACCAACAAGTTCAATTAGCGGCAGTCTCTAGATTGCGTTCATGGCGATTTTCTAGTTCAGGGATCAGCAACCTCCGGCACGCCAGATGTTGTGACACTACATCTCCCATCATGCACACACGTTTTGCTTTTCTCTAAACTCCCACAACAACTTTCACAACAGCTGAAGTGCCAAAGGTTGCCGATCCCTGTTCTAGTCCTTGGGCTGCCCTATTACTGCCTATGGACCGTGTCTATTAGCCAGGACCGCAGACAAGCACTGTGGAGAACGTGAACCATCCATGTATTACAAGGACTGTCAGCACCAAGCATGTAACATCTTCAGGAGACACGAGGAGTTGCATTTGTCCCCCTTCCCCAACAAAATCAATAGTTTCCTGGGGAAGCAGACCTGAAGCCATCCATTGCGAGACTAACCCTTTAAGGCGTTGCCACACCACATTTTTTTTCCTGAGGTTATATTGGCTTTTAATAAACACCATGATTTTTTGTGTATTTTTTTTATATAGTAAAAACCTTCTCATTTTCCCAATAGAGAAGTCAATGGGAAAACAGTAAGTTGCAATTCCAAAATAAAGGAAAAGCGTCTTAAAATGGGGGGGGGGGGGGGGAAAACACACATGCAAAAACTGGATACATTGGCAGTGTGAGACGAGACCTTAACACATTTATCCGTAGCATTTAGTTACAGTAATACTTATTGCCTTCCCCATTAACAGATGGAAACAAGGATAAATATCACAACACTTACTTTTGCCAGAAAATACTTTGACAGATGCCGGTTTCTTCACACCAAGCTCCTCACAGATCTACAAAGCACAGAAGAGGTAAAACATATTATCATATACCATAGAGAAAGCTAAAGTCACTGTAGTTCACGAGGGCACAACAGCTGGTATTGCCATTCTTGCCATGATTGGAAAAAAACTCAAATCTCAGTCATTTAATCCCAAAGTAAGTACAAGCACCGCCACCAATCAACATTACTATAGCTCTGGAGCGGGTGCCATCTTTAAAGGGGTATTCCCATCACAGACAATGGGATATACCCCCCACTGTCTGATAGGTATGGGTCCCAGAGCAAACGGAGCTTGGAGAGTTGTGGCTGGAGCCCGGCCATCACCAGGTGCAACTCCTATAGAAGTGAATGGGAACACACCGTCCATGCGCGGCCACGGCTCCCATTCATTTCTATAGAGCAGACAAATAGCTGAGCCAGCGCTCGCCTATTTTCAGCAGCCCCATAGAAATGAATGGAGGGAGGCTGCGCATGCGCAGGGCGCCCTCCATTCTCTGTGTAGGTGCGGGTCACAGAGGTCTCCTAGCGACATGCCCCCATTGTCCATTATGGGCCAAGCAGTGCGGGGACATGACGCTCGCTCGCGGGTGCGGCGGGCGTCATGGCCGGCAAGTCTCTGCTGTTTCTAACAGCAGAGACTTGCGGCTACTTACTGCCATCGGCGGCGTCTTTCGATGGGCCTCTCATTTCTTATGGGCCCCTCTGAAGGCTTCCGGTGGCGTCTGTACCCGGAAGCGGTTCGCTTCCGGGTGATGTACAGACGACCCGATTGGCCAATCGGGCCGTCTGTACACGCTATGAAAGCTGCAATCCTCGCTGGTGAGGATTACAGCTTTCAAAGTGCAATTCTTATTCTGGCCACTAGATGGCAGGCCAGGATAAGAAATGAGCAATCATGAGTTTTAATTCGAGATTAAAAATCAGATTGCTCATAGTGAAAAAATTAAAAGTACAATATATTAGCTCATATTTGAGCTTTCACAAGTTAAATATATAAAATAAAAAAAATAAAAAAAAAAAAATATATAAAAGTTTAAATCACCCCCCTTTCCGTATAATTAAAAAGTAAATACCTAAATAACAATAAATATAGACATCATGGGTATCACAGTGACCGAAAACGCCCGTACTTTCAAAATAAAAAAAAATAATAATTCCAACACGGTGAATTGTGTGGCGGAAAAAAGCGTCAAAATAGCGATTCGCCATTTTGTCACTTTTTTTTCTAAAAAAAAAAAACAAATTAAATAAAAAGCCATCAAAAAGTCACACACCACAAAATGGTATCAAAAACTTCAGATCGCCCCGCAAAAAATGAGCCCCCATACAGCTCCGTACACAAATATTATAAGTTAATCGGGGTCAAGATATGACAAAGAAAAAACAAACAAAAAACTATCATTTTTTATCACTATCAAAACACAAGAAAAACTATACATGTTAGGTACCGCTGGATTCGTACTGACCAGTAGAATGAAAGTCACCGGTCACTTTTAATGAGCAGCGAACGCCGTAAATAAAAAAACCCGGAAAACTGTAGCGGAATAGTGTTTTTTTGGCTATTTCACCCGATTTGGAATTTTTTTCCCGCTAACCCACTACACCATATCCAATAATAAATGGTGGCGTTTGAAAGTACAACAAACAAGCCCTCATACAACTATGTGAGCAGAAAAAAAAAAAAGTTATGGCTGTATGAAGGCAAGGAGCAAAAAACGAAAACGCAAAACCGAAAAAACCTCCGGGGGTGAAAGGGTTAAAGACCCAATGTCGGAAAGGTGTTACACTTCCTGACTCACCACCTTGTCCTCTACACCAGACCTAACACGCAGCATACTGAACGTAACAGACGCAGCCAAACGCTGGCCTCAGCCATGTACAGCAAGTGGTTAAATGTGGTACATGACACGTCACTGATGCAGCCCAGAAGAGGGCACAGTGCAGAGCGGGGCAAGACAGAAGTTTTTTTTTTTTTTTAATGATTTTAACATCCCTGCCACAGAATTGAACTCTAGAAACCCCTTCGAGGACAAAACTGCCTCAGTGCATAGGAGGGTTAATAAACACCAAGACGCGGTTTGACGCTCACCTCTAGGAAGTTCTGATCCGTGACTTCGGGTGGGGCATTGAAGAAATGAAGTACATTGCTCGGCTGCTGGATGCGGTTCTTTGCCGCCTGCTCCGGAGAAGTGAAGCGATTGTTTCGAGAACCGCTGAACACCTTGAAGCTGCACGAGCCGTCCTCCAGGCCGTACGACTGACCAGGCACAATAGACTGCTGCTTGGACACACTAGAAACGTGAACAGTATAATTAAAAACCCCACCAGGAATAAACTAAACTTGGTGCACAACAAATGTTATCAGAAAACTCACCAGACGCTGAGCTTCTGGCCGAACATGAAGTTATTGTTCAGGTGGGTGAGGGCTCGGTCCACAGCATAGCCATCTGCCATCTCCACCATAGCGGCCCCAGGCTTGCTCTTCATGAATTTCACCTAATGAACAGTCAATGCAGGAGATTACTGAAGGCCGATACATTGTACACTAGGATCATGAACCATCAAGCGCTCACACCACCTTACCTTCTCTACATTGCCGTATAAACAGAATACATTGAACACCCGATCACAATTCATCTTTTTTGCATCAAGTCCATACACCATGAGCACCGGGCTGTCTGCGTGGGGACCGTATTCCGGAGGTGGTGGTGGAGGGTGGCCGTACTGAGGACCATAACGGTTCGGTCCTCTGCGAGGGGCACCAACAGGAGGGGGTCCCATTCTGCGGCCTTCATAGTGTGGGGGTGGAGGGCCATAACCCTCATCATGATAGTGACCATGGTATCCACCATGTGGGCCTCCTCCTGTAGTACAAGAAGATGGGTTACAGAGAGTGCTCATTAGTATTGGTATATTTGCAAACTCCCTCATTCTGACCAGCACATAACCTGATGGGACCTGGTATTAGTACGGTTAGTGCCATGCTGTAAATCTCACTCCTGGCACCCCTACCGATCTGCTGGTTGAAGAGGCGGCTGTACTCCAGCGAGCACTGTGGTCTCCTTACACCGTTAAGTGCCCTCTTCCAGCAGCTGATCAGCAAGGGTGCTGGAGCTGGACCCCACCAGTCAGACAATAACGACCTATACTATGAGGATAGACAATCAATATCAAAATCCTGGACAACCCCTTTAAAGGGTTATTCCCATCTTAGACAATGGGGGCATATCACTAGGATATGCCCCTATTGTCTGATAGGTGTGGGTCTCACCTCTGGGACCTGCACCTATATCGAGAATGGAGCGGGGAAATGAACAGAGGGTGCACGTGCAGCCACCCTCCATTCATTTCTATGGGGATGCCAAAAATAGCTGAGCGCTGGCTCGGCTATTTCCGTCAGCTACATAGAAATGTAATGGGAGGAACGGCCACTCATGCACGGTGCGCTCTTATTCATTTCTATGGGGAGCTGCACCAGACCTTGTGAAACCCAGGGTCCTCCAGGCACAACTGTCCCCGCTCCATTGTCGACATAGGTGCAGGTCCCAGCAATATGCTCCCATTGTCTAAGATGGGAATACCCCTTTAAGATGTACATTTACATGGCTGACATTGGTATTAAGTATTAAAGGGGTTGTCCCACGAAAAATATTCTACAGTTGTCAAACCAGCACCTGGATCTGAATACTTTTGTAATTGCATGTAATTAAAAATTCTGTATAGCCACTGAGTTATTCAATAACATGTATTGGTATAGTGACACTTAATTTCTTATTTCTTTGACCTGCTCACTGAGAAGGCCGCACATGCTCAGTTTCATCTTTCAACTGCCTCCTGAGCTGTGATGAACATGGACACGCCCCCTGAGCTGCAGCAGAAAAGACACTCCCCTTGAGCTGCCAGCTTGATATAAATCTATCAGAGCAATAAATGTGGAGATCTCTGGATCCATGTGAGGTACAGGACTGGTTCTAGGTTTATTAGAAAGAGGTTGTCATGGACTATATGATGTCTGATTTTCATTTTTTACATTATTCGTGGGATAACCCCTTTAAGACGTCGATCCCCCTTTCCTTCCCCACATTTTCAGGCCCTGATAATAGACTATATTACATATAGGTTACAGGTATATTATTTACAGCTGTTACCAAGCACAGCTCGCAGGAAAGGTTTATCAAGTTTGCTTTTATTACATCTTCAAATGCTTACACTGTAGATTTTAAAAATTAAAATGTAAAGTGAATGTCTGCAAATGTCTTACCGTACTCTGCAGGGTGGTCTCCCAGTAAAGGCGGGTTTCGCTGGCGTTTGTTTGGGTTTCCTGGGCCATCTCCTAGAAATGAAAGCATGAAGATCAATTAGCTTTACTGCGACCTGCGATCAGGAACCCCCACCAACTAATCAAAATTGGGGTAACCGTACTGCTGCCCTGCCCCGATTATAAAAAGAACTGTGTATCAAGGCTAACAAAGCAAATAAACCATCCAACTAAGCACCCGCTAAATCATTAACCAGTGCTATAACAGCACAGATCAATGTCCCGACACCTCCCAGGTGACCTTGATACACAGATCCACCACACCCCTGCCCGGAAAAATCAGCCACCAGCCCTTAGCAAAAAAAACTAAATAAATTCTGACTGAGCACAAGACATTTCATTTGGTAAGATTGAGAAAAGACTTACTTACAGACGTGTCCCAGTGACAACAACATATCTGTATGTCTCTTACCATTGGATACCTCATGTGTGCGTAAGCAGAGCTCTGAAAGGTGCCGCCCCGCCATACACACGTTGCGACCCTGCATCACATGGTTTCAGTCATGAGTTACATCGAAGGTGAAACACAACGCAACAAATTCTGTAAAAAGGTTGACAAAAAATGTTTTCTCCGTGTTCTGTGTGCTCCATGTGCATGTCTCTCTGGTGAGGCTGCTAGATGGTGTCTGTCACACGTCCTGTGATCTTGGTTGTGTTCGGCTCTTCTGGACTTGGCTGGGGAGGAGGAACTGTCTGTGGTGCGAAAATGGAGGTTCGCATGGTGCTAATGTTGTAGCATGTTCCCGTCTGGCGTGGCATGTGCAGCCCCACTTCTGTGCCCGTTACATGACTGTGTTCATTGTGAATACAATGCTAGGGGCATGTAACCATCAGTTGTAAAATGTCTGCTGTAAATGTGGAGAACGGTCTCTGTAGTGGTCATGCCTGCAGCGTGGTGAGGGCAGCACTGTGCTTGTTACATGCCTGTCGGAGCCCCAGTTTCAGCGTCTTTCTCTTGGTTCACCATGTGATGTTCTCCGTGTGTGAGCTCTGCAGAAGGCCTGGTATTGCTGCGATGCGTGTCTCCATGCTTTCCCACTATACTGTGTGTTTCTCTTTTTTTCTTTTTTTTTTTTTTAAAGAAAAAAAAAAAAGAAAAGAATGTGCAGACAAGGGCCTGTCAGTCCTGGACCCCCAAGAGGGAGCCGGGAAGCTTCCCACTTAAGTGGGACACCCCTGAAAACCAATGCTGCCCCCCTCAAGGGTCAGATCAACGGCTGAGCACTGAGGCGGCCCCTGCACATGGATTCTAGTATGTACCTTGGAAAAGAAATGTGTTAGGTTTGGACATGTAATGCCATTGCTTGCTCTAGGGAGAAAGGGTCCGGAGTCAAACGACTCGCGTACAAGTATTTTATGACATGCCGGGTGCATGTAAAAATTTGCAAAAGTAAAATAATTTTAAGAGCGGCTAACTGACGTGCACTTCTATCCAGACCTTACGCTGAGCAAATAAAGCTGCAGGGCAGAGGGGAGAGAAAAGGGGACCGCGTTTCTTGGTAGCCGAGAGCCAAAGCAATGGCATTAGAGTGTGACGTGCCAGTCTGGTGCATTTGATCAAACTAATGAGAATGTATACACAAAAGGCATCAAAAGAGAAGTCTTTACCTTGTCCGCTCAGGGTCGGGTTAGTGTAGTCCCAAGTGTCCTGGTCGTTCTTGAAGACGTTCAGCCTTGTGGGCTTTGGAAAGGAGGTAAAATGCAAAAATTAGAACGTGGATTTAAGAGCCAAAAGAGGGAGTTTTATCACCAATTACTCCAGGGATCTGGAGCTGGTCATAGAACCTCGTTTTACAGACCCTTTAAATGCCACTGTGGCTAAACTTAGTCGCAACTGACATTTTTAGACCACCCTTGTCAGTTTCTAAAGAGCGGGCATGAGGAGGGTGGAGTGTGAGCAAGCCCATCAACCCCAGACACATTCATCATTTCTGCCATATACTGGTGAAAATGACAAATCTACACCAAACTACGAGAGGGTGCACCGACTGGGAGAAGAGGCATGCACCTCGTCATCAATTAACAGTGCTGAGATTAACAAATCAGGGCCTAAGTATTTTACAACCCGCTCCCCTCTCTCTGGTTTCATCATCTGGTGCTTACCTTAGCATATTCAATCTTTAAAGTGCAACATCCAGAGTATATGTCCGCTCCATTCAGAGAGGCCTTCGCACGTTGAGCACTTTGCACAGAGTCAAATGTGCAAAAGGTTAAGGAAAAATAGAGCATTTGGCAAAAATCAATCCATACGATACGAGACTTCCAATATTTAGGATGCGGTCACAGGACAGATTCAGAGTTTTAGCATTGTGTGTGTGCTAGGCCTCATGAACACGGCCGTATTGCGGCCTGCATACGGTGGGTCCGCAATACATGGGCACCGGCCGTGTGCAGCCCGCATCACAGATGCGGACCCATTCAAGTGAATGGATCCGCAATCCAGGAGATTAGGTGCGGTGCAGGATGAAAGCACTACGAAGCACTTCCGTGGTGTTACTCTCCGTACCGCAAAGAAATAGAACATGTGCTATTTTTTTATGGTGTGGACAGTCTGATACAGATTCAAGTGAATAGATCCGCATTCAGTGCCCGCCCGTGCATGAGGCCTTACATGTAGATTTGCTGCAGATTTCCCCCTATGCACTGCATACGAATACCTGTGCAGGAAATCTGCAGCATAAACTGACATGCTGCGGGTTTAAAAGTCACACAAGTCAATTTATGCTGCAGATTATACTTTAGCTTTTAAATTGCAGCACATGGATGGGATTTACAAAAAAAAAAAACAACTGCCGCAGATCAACGCCAACTTTAGATTATGGAGAGAAAAAAAAAAAGTTAAATCAAATTCAGTTCTATAAAGGATATTCCACCATAGCCTGGACTCCATTCTTCCTGAAGATGACAATTCGCTGGACAGGTCCACATGGATTACAGATGGTATACAACACATCCTAAAAAAACAAAACCGACATGTTGAGACTGCAACACACACTTAAAGAAGAACTCCCGACAGCTGCATCTGGTGGTGGACAGTCACCGGGTCCTCCCCGCTCAGTTCTCTATGTAGGTGCCGGTCCCAGCAGTGGGGCTTGCACCTATCAGACAATGGGGGGGGGGGGCATATCCTAGCGACATGTCCCCACTGTCTATGATGGGAATACCCCTTTAAGGACCACGTAATAAGCGGAGTCAGACTACCATCAGAGGGAAAGCACAGAGGTCCACTGCCCCTTTGTAGTAGAAACTAGTAGGGCTGACGAACTCCGCACCTTCACCTGTAGTTTCTGACACCGGCAGAGATGTAAGAAGCCAGGCCTGTAAGTAGCTTTCCATGTATAAACCCCAATCACTGAACTGGGACGTGCACCAAGTCGTAAAAAATTGGCTGTGGATTTTATCTGTTCAAGGAACTAAGGCACGGCGTGTATGGGACACTGGGTGCTCTCTTACCGTGGTGATCGAGTAGATGGGGTTGAGGATGGTGAAGAGCAACACGTTGTTGACGCCCCTGGAGTCATCTCCTGTGTCCACGGGGCGCGAGATCTTCTGGCTGGTGGAGTAGTTGACAAAAGCCGGGTGACCGGCCACGTAGATCTGGTTGTCTGCGGCGTAGTTCACGGCATTACAGGCTCCCAGGATGTCCTCAAACTCCACCAGGGCTTGTCTCTTTTTCGGCATCACAACCACATAACTGCAAGAAGAATAGACCCCGGCAAGTTATCTCCGAGATAATGGACGCAGGGGAGATCACAAGGTGCGGAGGACGTCCAGCTGCTGATGGACACAAAACGCCCCGTGCAATGTACGCCCAGCCTTACCTGATGGTGCCAAACTCCTGAAGCGCCTCTGCGAGATCCGCTTCCACCACTCCATCGATAAGCCCCCTCACGTGGACCACCGGAGAAGCCGGGGTCTTGTGGGGGTCTTCGTATCCTTCCTGATGAAAAGAAGACAGACAAGATGGATGTTAGAAACCGCACGGTGCTTCTCACTAGGCAGCTGACAAAGACCATCCCCAGGGAGGAAAACCCAGCGCCTCACGTCTCATTAACACTCTAATGCCCAGGCCGTCTATACAGTAACATCAATAACGTGGCCTCCCGGGGTCTGCCTGCCTCTCCAGCTTCCACCAACGTCTTGTAACAGAGACCACGTCTTGCAGATCCACGGCCATGTGCATTCTGCGGACCGCACACGGCCGGCTCTATAATAGAAGTGCCTTTTCTTGTCCGGACAAGAATAGGACAGGTTCTATTTTTTTGCGGGGCCGCGGTCCGCATCTTTTGCTGCCCCATGAATGGGTCCGCCGCCGTTCTGCAAAATTGCGGAGCGGACGTGTGAATGGAGCCCAACAGATCTAAACTTCCATTAAAGGGGTCGTCTCACCTCAGACACAGGTGGCATCTTAACAACGTCAGATAGAATGGGATCTAGGCCCTCCATTCATTTCTATTAGAGTCCAGGCAATGGCGGAGGATGCTACTCCCATAGAAATGAATGGAGAGCATTCTGTGATACCGGGGCCAGTTCTAGAGATGGGTGCAGGTCCCCGAGTCAGGACCTGATATGCTTCCAATGTTTGAGTGGTCAGTCCACAAACAATTTATTTCCTACTCCAAGGAGGTGATAAACGTGTGATCACTAGAGGCCAAACTGCTGAGAACGCCCCCAAAAGAGGGGCCCACTACCACTCCATTCACACAGGAGACCCCATGCATTTATCACCTTCTGTGAATAAGTAATACATGCTATCATGGGTCACTCCCTTTAAAATAATAGTAATAAAAAAAAAGTCTTCACAAAACCACCCCTTTAAGAGGTGATTTTTTTTTTTTAACTCTATGATCTGATATGGGTCTATAGGGCAGTACATGGGCTAACAGGCAGTGAAGGGGCAGCCCACGGGGGCCTCACACAGTAACCAGCCCTATATACTGGGGGCCTAGAAGATGAAATCACTGGTGATGCTTACACAGGGGCTCCACTCACCCCAAGATTGCCTGTAAAAAAACGAATTTACAATGGGCAGAAAATCCGTTTAAATGTTGGAGGTTGTACAATTGATGCAGAGCACTCTAAACCTTGTGCGCTCTAATTAGAGTGCAACCTCTCCATAGAGAGTGATGCGAGGCCAGGATCCCTGCACCGCTGCATTGTACAGGGGACACAATGGAAGAGCGAAGCGATAAAACCGCTAGAGGTCGTAACCACACACATAACGCCCTTACTCTTACCGCCGCGGCCGCCACGCTGTCGTCAGTCCCGTCCGTCTTCTGCCTCTTAGGGGCACGGCCACCCTCGTTCCCGTAATAAGCTGACCTTCCTCCCACCGCTGCAGTTGCCGCCATCTTCAGAGCTCCGCCGGGACTGAGAGCTCTGTAACATGGCGCCGGGGCTAAACCAGAACCGCCCCGCCTTCTTACCCCTGCCTAATTGGCCTAGGAGAATGCCGCTCCTATAGCTATGCCGTTCATTGGTTGTAAGTTGACGCCAATCAATCTGTAGCGCAGCCTATTGGCTACTGTGAAAGGGGAGGGGACTGAGCGACTGCGTTTTCCCATTGGTCACAGAACGCATCAATCAGATCTTTTGTCCCGTTTTTACTCCAGCGCTCTGATTGGCTGTTGTCTGTGAGGCGACAAGAATGAGCGGATGAGAGGAGCCGCCATCTTGTGCGCGCTCTACTGCGCTGTAATGGCGCCTCATTCATTGAAACAAAGCTGAAATATGCTTAGTAGCTATGTGTTCTTATCACTGGTGTGCAAGGAAAGCGCTGTAATAAAGAGAAACCTGCGTATACTGTTATTCGCCGTGCTTATTACTGATACATGTACCGGCTAGCGTAGAACGACTAACATTATAGTAGTAAACATGAAGAGGAGAATGTACCGTAACTGCAGGACGAGAAACAGAAAGCCAGTCGTGTACACAAAATATAAAAACATAATATGGGATGTCACCGCACAGTATGAGGGCTGAGGCTGTGTTCACACTGCTGTACAGTTGCATACATCTGCCATTGACTCCCGCAGAAAAATTAAAAATATATATATCTATATACGTATATACACACACATTTTTGCAGAATCCCTTTGTATTGAAGTCTAGTTGTATACACCATAGAATACAGTATGCCGCCAGGCATATACTGAATTTTTCAGCAAAGAAAAAATGGCCATTAAAAAGGTCCATTTTTCACAGCTGCCTTTCTGAGAAATGTCCGGTAAGGAGGCTGTTGGTCCTTGAAAATGGACAAATGGTCCTATTTTATGACCGCCACTATTCACGGTCCATTAAAAATGAAACGTACGTGTGAATAAACCCATAGACCGTCATCTTTCTAAAGATAGGCGTCCATCGTGTGAATAAGGCCTAAAAGGACACTTTTTATATGTGAAGCTATGGCTTTCTCCCTGCTGCGTTTACACAGCCGTACAGTGATATATATATTTTTTAACACCGGGGGTGGGGAAGCGTGTATATATATATATATATATATATATATATATATATATTTTATTTATTTTATTTTTTTTTTTTTTTTTGTAAGGCTCCGTCCGGCCCCATTCAGTATAATCTGTCAGATGGAGATCCGTCCGCATTCCGACAAATATGAGAGAATTGGCCAGAAGAAAACTTGCGTGCAGCGGACCGAAACTATGGTGTACATGAGGCCTAATGAGCATGCTGATCTGAAAAGCCGTAATATCCTTGATTACCGGCTACATATGAATAGTCTTGTATTAGGGCTCATGCACACGAACATATTTTCATTCCGTGTCTGTTCCGTTTTTTTGCTGTCTGTATACAGAACCATTCATTTCAATGGGTCCGTTAAAAAAACGGAAGCTACTCCGTGTGTATTCCGTTTCCGCATGACCGCTCTGCAAATGAATAGAACAGAATAGTCCTATTATTGTCCGCATTACAGACAAGGATAGGACTGATTTATTAGGGGCCAGCTGTTCCATACAGAATGCACACGGTCGTCATCCATGTTTTTTGTGGACCAGTCGTGTGCATGAGCTCTTAGGCAGTAAGCGGACAGTCCGTTCTTGAGGGTATATTCACATGTAGCTGTTCAGCTGCAGTTTGGCACACATATTTACCACATAATTGCCGCCGTTTCTTAGTTCCAATGAGCATCACTAGTGCCTGCTGCAAATCAGTGGTAAAACCGCATGCACATAAAACTGTGGCCCTGCTGCTACATGTGAATATGACCTAAGGTTGAGGTGTTGGAAGCACACACCACGCACCAATATTAGCAATGAAATCTGCGTGTGGATCTTGTTGCTGGTTTTTGTGCAGAATTTAGCAGTGGGTTTCACTCGCTGCATTGCTGTAAATCAGGGATACTCAACCTGCGGCCCTGCAGCTATTGTAAAACTACAACTCCCACCATGTCCTGCTTTAGGCTGATAGCTGTAGCCTGTCCGGGCATTCTGGGAGTTGTAGTTTTGCAACATCTGGAGGGCCGCAGGTTGGGCATGCCTGCTGTAAATGAAATCCACATCATGCTTCATTCACTTACACTGAGCTGTACTTTATTGCACAATTTTGTTACGGATTCTGAAGCAAATATGCTAAATGTGAACACACCCCGAGGGTGCTGACACACTTTCTTTTTGGCTTGTAAATGGGAATCACCTGAAAAAAAAAATCCACGCCCAGAGCATGGAAAAGAGCCCAAGGAACAACAAAATATTCAGGAAACTGACTTAAAACGCCACTACAAAAACAAAATAATCCTAGAGCAGTCTATAATTTCCTATAGGCCAACATGTGATATCTGACTGCAGCACTTCAAAAATTTTCAAAAATTTTTAGTGGGCATTTGGCTTTTTTTTTTTTTTTGACAATTGCACTTTTTTTGCTGCGGTTTTTGTGGCTATTTTAGTGTTTCTAAACCTGCACCTATATTGAGAACGGGGCCCCAAAAGAGAAGGAGGGCGCACGCGCAGCTAACCTCCATTATTTTCTATGGGGCCGCCGAAAATAGTCGAGCTTTGGCTCAGCTATTTCCGTCGGCTCCATAGAAATGAATGGGAGCGGTGGCTGCGCATGCGCTCCCATTCATTTCTATGAGCGCTGCGGGGAGCTGTACCTGGTGGTGGCCGGACCCCAAGAAACCCGGGGACCTCCAGGCTCAGAGCTCCCTGCTTCGTTCTGGATATAGGTGCGTTGGGCCCCGCACCTATAAGACAATGGGGGCATTTCCTAGCGATATGCCCCCATTGTCCAAAATGGGAATATCCCTTTAAAAAGGAGGTGACTTTAGTGGAAAGTACATGGCCACATGGTACACACACAAATGTGCCAAATAAAAACACTGAAAAACTATGTGTGAATCCAGCCTCATAGGGGTTGTACAGAATGTAAACACCACAGCTGCATTCTTCCAGAAACAGCACCACACCTGTCAGCAGGTGGTATTGCAGCTTAGCTCCATAGATAACAGAAGCTGAGCTGTCATACCGCACATAACCTGAGAACAGGTGTGGTGCTGTTTCTGGAAGAAAGCAGCCAGTGATCATTTTCCATGATGTTCTTGTTAATATAAACCAAAATGAAGGGGTGGGTTCACATATAGGCTTTTTTTTTTTTTTTTTGCACTTTTGAACACCAAAAAGTTAGCTAAAGCTTATGGGAAAGCAATGGTGTTTTTTCAGGCAGTTTTGATCCCCGTCTCTATAGGGGGAAAAAAAGGGCTTAGAAAAAAAAAAGAACAGGCATTCCATTCAAAGGTGTTAAAACCGGCACAAAAAAAAAAACATAAAAATGCACGAAGCAAAAAAAAAAAAAAAAGCAGAAATTTTTTTTATGGCTTTGTGTTTTTTAGGATGTAAAAAAAAAACAGCAAATTTTCTGTCTGAAGAAAACTGATTTAGCTTTTTATGAGAGTTGTACTTACAGCAAGGGCTCATGCACAAACCTATATTTTTTCCGTGTCTGTTCCATTTTTTTTTTTTTTGTGGAACCATTCACTCCAATGGAGCCACAAAAATGGAAATGAATCAGTGGTGTGCATTCCGTGTCCGTATGTCCATGCTGGGATTAAAAAAAAATAAATTAAAAAAAAAATTAGGCCCCATTCAGACGGCCGTATTATTGCGGGTCCACATTATTGCTTACCCGCAATAATACAGAGGCTGCCCGGCGCGTGTTCCGCACCGCTCGGAACACACACCGGGCGGCCACATTCAAAATGCCTATACTTGTCCGTGCGTGCGGATAACTATAGGACATGCTCTATCTTTTTTACGGAGCCGCGGCTCGGCAAGATAGCGAGCCGGCCATAGAGGTGAACGGGCCCGCCCCTATCCTGCAAGCTTGTGGAATAGGTGCGGACCCGTTCACACGGTCATGTGAACGGGCCCTTATTGTCCGGATTACGGACCAGGATAGGACTGATCTATTAGGAGCCGGATGTTCCGTAAAATGCAGAAGCACATGGCCAGTATCTGTCTTTGCGGATCCTGTTCATAAGCCCTAAGGCTAGGTTCACGAGAAGCATTTTCAGAGCTTATCAAAAAAACTTCACGTGGAATCCACGTGTTTTGTATTTTTATGTGTGGTTTCAGTGAGAATTTTCATTCCCGGTCATTTTCAATGGAATTCTGAAAGAGGAATTGGACAGGTCACTTTTTTTTTCCGTATTACGGCTCATTACGGCTTCTGTATTACGTATTGTGGCTCAGGATAGGTCACCCAAGACTAGTGATGTCCGAGTCCCTTTCAAATGAATGGGCCTGGCGTGTAATACCAAACACAGCCACTATTCAATAAATGGCGCTGTGCTTCGTAAGTTGCATGGAGGCTGCAGTGCTGACCAGAGCACCGCAGAGTCTTCAAAAAGGTGATCAGCAGGGGTGTCAGGAGTCAGACCCCCACCGATTAGACACTGATGACCTACCCAGAGATTGGTCATCACTATCGAACTTCTGGAAAACCCCTTTAACTGGAGGTCAAAATTACTTAAAGGGGTATTCCCTTCTGGGACGTGTATGACATATGCACAGGGCATGCCATACAATGTCCAATAGGGACATGCTCCTACCTGTATGTTTTATTATATGCAAATGAACCTTTAGGAGCAATGGGGGCGTTGCCATTACACCTACAAGCTCTCATATAGAAGAAACAAAATTCGGATGGCACCGCTTTCTACACCTACAGGCTCTGCTTTCTCTACAACTGCCACTTCCTCTGCACTTTACAGGTCCAGGCAGTGGAAACGTCATCACACCTGGCCCTGTCAATCAAACTGGAGAGGACGCGGCAGTTGCAGAGAGAGCTGAGCCTTTAGGTGAAAGGCAACGCCCCCGTTGCTCCTAGAGGCTCATTAGCATATATATATTTTTCTCAGCAATGCGGACACATATGAACATGGGACCAACACAGATGTCTTCAGTTGCCAAGTGCACATGTAACAGGTCAGCCAGTGTCATAGGTACAGATCTACCGACTGATGCCTTTAAAACCTTCTAACGGAAAAGAGGGCTACAGTATATTGCCATAGCAACCAATAACAGAGCAGCTCTTATTTTTTCAGAGCAATTTAAAGGGGTTGTCCAGGCTTTTTAGTATTGATGACATATCCTCAGGATAGGTCATCAATATCAGATCGGCGGGGGTCCGACACCCGGCACCCCCGCCGATCAGCTGTAAGGGGAGACGGCGCGCGCTATGCGCACGTGCCGTCTCCCTTCCTGCCCACTGCTGTATGTCTATGGGACATCAGCAGCGGGCAGGAAGAGAGACGGCACGTGCACATAGCGCGCCGTATCCCCGTACAGCTGATCGGCGGGGGTGCCGGGTGTCGGACCCCCGCCGATCTGATATTGATGACCTATCCTGAGGATAGGTCATCAATACTAAAAAGCCTGGAAAACCCCTTTAAGAAATGATCATCGGTCATCAGTTGCTATGGGGAACAAGGCAGGGTCTCCCACAGTCAGTTTTGATAAATGGCACACTGCAGGTCTCGGCATGCCAGTACTGTAAATGACCGACCGCTGAAATCAGTGGATGTCACTACGCTATACAGTGAGGGCAGCATAGTGCAGGTGACAGGATCCCTTTAACTAACAATATGCTGACATACTTTATACGACCCCACTTGATTGGCACTGGGGTTTCTTTGTTAAGGGCCAATTCACACGACCGTGTGAATGGGTCCGCATCTATTCCGCAATTTTGCGGAATACATGCGGCCCCATTCACTTCAATGGGCGAGAAAATATAGAACATGTCCTAGGCATCTTCTATGGGGTGCCAGCCATGTGTGTTCTGCAAATTACGGAACACACACCGTTCAGCATCCGTGGTAAAAGTAACCTGTCACCAGGAAATTTACAGGTCCCGTCTTGTAGGGCCAGCTCACCTGAATGTAATGATAGCTCTCACTTAGCGATCCATTGCTTCATTGTGGAGGAAAAGAACTGTTAATCCATATGCAAATGAGCAGTTAAGTGCATCAAAGGTTGGCCCAAGTCACTCAGTGCACCCTTGCTCCTCCCTCTCCTTCCTGATTGGCAGGGTCAGGTGAGATGACTGTGCAGGAACCTATCCCTGTCAATCAGGAAGGAGAGGGAGGGTCTGGCAGAGGAAGCAGGAGGAGCAAAGGTGCTTACAGTGGCTTGGGCCCGCCCTTGGTGCACTTAGCTGCTCATTTGCATATGTATTAAAAGCACTTTTTCTCCAAAATGAAACAACGGATCGCTAAGCGACAAGTGTCATTACATTCAGCTGAGCTAGTCATACAAACATTGAGGGGATTTATCATCCACCCTACACCAGTTTTCCGAAGTAAAAAAAAAAACCCTGGGTGCAAGTGGCATAAAAAGAGGGGTGTGGCCGGGGAAGAGTGTGGGCGTCATTTACCCCAGTTCTCTGGCATAAACCGATGACTGAAATCTCTGCCAGCTAGAAGCTGATGTAGGTTTCAGTTTAGGCAAATGGGCTGCTGGAGGGTGCACCTAATTTAAGACGAGGAGTGCACCTTGGCATAATTCAAGTGCATCCTCTGGCGGCGCAGGGGACATCAATGACCTTTGTAAAAAGCCAGTCTTTGATAAATTTCCCACATTGTGCCTGGTTTAACACTGACTTTCCTGGTAACAGATTCCCTTTAGGTAGTCCATGATGAGTCCAGTCCCCGTGATTATGCCGTTAGGTGGTCATGGCCCCTCCTCCTCCCGATTGCGATGCTAAAAGAGGGTTACTGCCAGGATCAAAGTTTTCTCTAATCCCAGCAGGAGCACAGCCGTATATTACACCTCGCTCCTGCCGTCCAGATCATGATGGCGAAAACGTAAATCATGCTGTGGTCGTTTAGCACGTACTTTTTCATCATAGGTCTGGAACGTGCCAAATAAGTCATCGTACAGTATTGTCTGATCAAGGCCTTTTGTATTAAAGGGATTGTCCCACGAAAAATATTCTACAGTTTTCAAGCTACTATCTGGATCTGAATACTTTTGTAATTGCATGTAATTAAAAATTTTGTAAAGCCACTGAGTTATTCAATAAAATGTATCTGTATAGCGCCACCTGCTGTTTGTTCTTTTCTTTATCCTGCTCACTGAGATGGCCGTACATGCTCAGTTTCATCCTTCAACTGCCTCCTGAGCTGCGATAGGGAGAGCATGGGCACGTCCCCTGAGCTGTGATAGGGAGAGCATGGGCACGCCCCCTGAGCTGCGATAGGGAGAGCATGGGCACGCCCCCTGAGCTGCGATAGGGAGAGCATGGGCACGCCCCCTGAGCTGCGATAGGGAGAGCATGGGCACGCCCCCTGAGCTGCGATAGGGAGAGCATGGGCACGCCCCCTGAGCTGCGATAGGGAGAGCATGGGCAGCCCCCTGAGCTGCGATAGGGAGAGCATGGGCACGCCCCCTGAGCTGCGATAGGGAGAGCATGGGCACGCCCCCTGAGCTGCGATGGCGATAGCTGGAGAGCATGGGCACGCCCCCCTGAGCTGCGATAGGGAGAGCATGGGCACGCCCCCTGAGCTGCGATAGGGAGAGCATGGGCACGCCCCCTGAGCTGCGATAGGGAGAGCATGGGCACGCCCCCTGAGCTGCAGCAGAAAAGACACTCCCCCTGAGCTTTCAGCTTGATATAAATCTAGCAGAGCAATGAATGGGGAGATCTCTGGATCTATGTGAGGTACAGGGCTGGTTCTAGCTTTGTTAGAAAGAGATTATGTCCTACATGATGTCTGATTTTGATCTTTTACATTAGTCATGGGATAACCCCTTTAAAGTCTCACATACACGACCGTATGTTCTGTGTTTTTTTGCGTATCGAATGC
Source organism: Rhinella marina (assembly GCA_900303285.1). NCBI lineage: Eukaryota > Metazoa > Chordata > Amphibia > Anura > Bufonidae > Rhinella > Rhinella marina. Next base: position 32,493 of record ONZH01009493.1, read on the forward strand.
GGACTCATTCATTTCAACGGGGCCACAAAAGAAACATACAGCACACCATGTCCGTTCTGCAGCTTCGCAAAAAAATAGAAAGTGTCTTAATCTTGTCCGTTTTATGGAAGAAAATTAGGACATTTCTAAAGTTTATTTTTAAAAAACAAAAAAAAAAAAAAAAAGGTGGCATGCACACGGCCGGGAACCACAATTTTCAGACTGCAACATGGATACAGTTGAGTGCATGAGGCCCTTTTTTGTAGTGTGTGGGTCTATATCAATTTCAGGGGTAAATGTGCTTTAATTCTAGGTAGACCTACCTGTCCTCAGGACCTGCTCAAGTCATCCAGCATGCACACAGTGACATACAACAGTACACAACACACAGCATGCACCATGTACACACGAAGCTCCATAGGGGCCGAGCAGAGGAATGAACATGTCCCCCGTCCTCACACAAGACGCCATGCAACCACACGTAGAAAGCCAAATCTGGATGCGTTATTGAGCTTTTATTGATCAGTTGAAGCAGTACAACATGGAACAAAGTCCTATCGAAAGTAAAACAGTTTTTGGAGCAGGAGAAGCATTAGTGTGCTGGACAGGAGGGCAGAAATAAAGAGGGAGGCTGCATAGCTCAGCAGGAAAGAGTTAACCCGGTGTCAGGGCTAATGTCAGACGCTATTGCCCGGAGCGGGCTGGAAGACTGAGCCAGACAAAATAATGGAAAAAAACTAAACAAAAACGTATGTTGGCCTCGTAATCAACACTGCATTATAACAATACACCAAAGACATGGCGAAAAACTATTAACACCATGAAAGGACGCAGGTCCTGGTCCGTACAGTCAAGTGCAACCGTGTCAGATTCCAATATTTTGTCAACGAGGGGCGGCCAGTGCCGAAAGTGACGAGAAGCTCCTAAGGCGGAGCTTCCAAAGATAAAGGCTTAGTGTGCAAATGTCTCGAAGGAGGGGGTTGTGGTGTCGTCGATGGGGTAAAGGCCACCGCAAGTCTCAGCCACTTAGCGCGTCATGTTCCAACACAACAGGTGGGTTTAGGGACGGGAACTCGAGACCAAATCTATCTACGCGATGGTCAAGTGGAGAAACCTCTAAAAAAACCAACAAAAACGTAAAAGGTACGAGCAGAGGGAATGTCTTGGACTAGGAAATGGAACACGTATGTGGAAAGGAAGGATGTTCTGAGCTGGAGAACCTCCCTGTGCCGTAATAAGGCGTAGGGATCGCGGGTTGTCCCTGTAGGACAGCCCCTTTAAGAGTTGACCAAGCGCTTGACAGTACAGGCACCAGTATGAGAAACGACATGTCCGGAGGCGACCGTAACACTGAAACATTCGTCCTGCCCAGGCGTTGCCGTTTACTCCATTTTGGTCGGAAATGATGATATCTAACTAGCGGGCTGCCGCGTGGTGTACGCCGCCGAGCAAGAGGTAAGCAGCCCTTTTTTTTTTTTTGTTAATATTAGGGAAACGGACAAAGCCTTGGTTGCTGAGGTCTGAAAGGAAGAGCGCACGCTCCACCGTGTTAGTCGCTTCACACTACTTATTAAGGCAGATATCGCAGGGGGGGCTGACGGCGATCGAGCAATGTCCCTCGCAGCCCCCGCAACTCCCTTTCGACTTCCATTATGTAACAAAAAAGGGTCAGACGCGTTTGGTCGAAAAGGATCGCTCCTTCGAAGGATAAAATTAAAAAAAGAGGAGGAGGAAAAAAAAAAAAATTTGTATATATTAAAAAAATAAATCACCATAAAAAGAGGAATTTTTTAGGATTTGTAGTTTGACGTTAGCCACATGAGGCCCTCGTACAGTCCCTCTCCAGTGTTGGCACAAGATGGCTGGACGTACCAGTTCCTGTCCCTTATGCGGGTTAGTCCCAGCTTTTCCTGGATTTCATGAGGCTTCATGGCATCCACCAGGTCCTGTTTGTTGGCGAAAATCAGAATGATGGCATCCCTCATTTCCCGGTCGTTAATGATGCGGTGGAGTTCTTGCCTCGCCTCGTCGATGCGATCTCGGTCGGCACAGTCCACCACAAAGATGAGGCCCTGGGTGCCAGTGTAATAGTGCCGCCACAGGGGACGGATCTTGTCCTGGCCGCCAACGTCCCATACGTTGAACTTGACATTCTTATAGGTTACCGTCTCCACGTTGAAGCCGACCGTGGGGATGGTTGTGACGGACTGTCCCAGCTTTAGCTTGTACAGGATGGTCGTCTTCCCGGCCGCGTCTAGGCCCAACATCAATATCCGCATCTCTTTGTTCCCGAACACCCTGGATAGCATATGCCCCATGATGGTGGCTTAGAGTCCATACAGCTGGGCTACAGAGGGAGAGACAAAAAAAAAAAAAAGGGCTCATAAATAGTCCGAAAACAGAAAAATATCACAAGACTCTTACAATCCTTGTCCATGCAGGGAATGGCAGCTGGCCCCATTTGCTTGAGTTGCTCTGCTCAATGGGTGGCTAGGGTGATGCACTACAGACCAATTTCACAAGACTGTATTCAGCCTGGGATGCGCGCTCTTGTATTTCCTGGACTAAACAGTGCGTCTGTGCCCCAAACTCACAGCATCTTCATATTCTATGATGCTATTTGTTCCTGCCTGACTGTGGGTGTACTATACTGTACTCGCAGCATTATGTTATGTCAGTACAGTAGACCCACAGTCTGGCAGGAACACACAGCACCATAGTTTATTAGGATCCTGTGAGTTCGGGGGAAGAGGAGAAGTGTTCAGTACAAGAAATACAGCAGTCACACCAAGTGTGTTTCCCAGGCTGAAAACACTCATGTGAACTTGGTCTGCAGAGCATCACCCCGGCCACCCACTGAGAGGGGACACAGCACTGAATCGGAAGTGGGTGACTTCGTTCTCAAAAAGGTTGGACCCTCCACCAATCAAAGTGATTGGTTATCCTCCTTTACAAGATAGGAATAACCCTTCAACCAATTCTTCAAGGGGTTTGCAGGCAGATAGGTCATCAATATATACTGCCTGGACAACCCCTTTAAGACCATTTTATATGGGCCAAGGATCAAGGTAATTATTGGGAACGAGGCGCTCGTTTCCGACTACTCAGTGTAAATGTGCCATGTAATCCTTATGCAGCATATAAAATCACAGCAGGTCGTCCTGTGTACAGGGATGTGCTGTCAGCAAACAATGAAGGTCTATAGGAATGAGTGATGGCAGCAGTGCAGGTGACCGCGGCGTGGAAGTAAAGTTCTAGCTCAGATCAAGGATCAGGCAATTATCGGTAACAAATGGCATGCTCCTGATAACTGCCCGTGTTAAAGGGTCCTTTATTTCTGAATAACCTGGTTGAAAATAACTTCATGAATGAATACATTACAGCCACCGCTTCTTCTCTAGTGAACTCCTAGTCAGTACACAGAGAATTAACACAAAATAGACAAACTTTAAAGGGGATTTCCAGGATTTTACTACTGATGACCTATCCTCAGGGTAGGTCATCAGTATCTGATCGGTGGGGGTCATCCAGGACCCCCGGCGATCAGCTGTTTGAGAAGACACCGGAGCTCCCATGAGCGCCACGGCCTTCTCTTAGCTTTTCCTAGGTCAGTGACGTCACGGTCACGTGGCCTAGGAGCGGCTCAGCCCATTCAAGTGATACCAAGCACAGCCGCTATACAATGTACGGCGCTGTGCTTGGTGAACTGCGAGAAGGTAGTGGCGCTCACAGAAGCACTGGTACCTTCTAAAACAGTTGATCGGCGGGGGTGTCGGACCCCAACAGTCAGATACTGATGACCTATCCTGAGGATAGGTCATCAGTAGTACAATCCCGGAAAATGTTGGTCCCATGTTCATATGTGCCTACAATGATGTTTTACTATATGCAAATTAGCTTCTAGGAGCAACGGGGGCTCCTAGAGGCTCAGCTCTTTCTTCAACTGCCGCGCCCTCTCCACTTTGATTGACAGGGCCAGTTGTGATGACGTTTACACTGCCTGTTCCTGTAAAATAAATTGGAGAGGGCGTGGCATTGGCAGAGAGCAGAGCCTCTAGGTGTAATGGTAACGCCCCTGTTGCTCCTAGAGGCTCATTTGCATATATTAAAACGTCATATTTCTCAGCAATGCAGGCACATATGAACATGGGACCAACACAGATGTCTTCAGCTGCCAAGCGAACATGTAACAGGTCAGCCAGTGTCATAGGTACAAAACTGCTGACTGCTGATGTCCGGGTATGGTCCCCCATGCAATTTCCTAATATAGAGGAGACTAAAGGTACGATGGAGTCAGAAATCACAACGTAACGACCTATAGTCTGTTAGACAACAACAAAGCGCCCTACATCTCACTACACATGTACGCCCTGTGTAACCAATGCCACCCAAAACAGAGCGCCGAAGAAACGGAGTGGGAACGGGCGCAGACAATGGGTTCTCTGTATGCAAAAAGGTCAGAGGAGTCATTAATGCCGGAGACACAAAGCTTGTGTACAAACCAATAGCTCTTCCTCCGCACAATCATTTTCTTACAAGTCACATACACACTCAATCCAAATGAAGTTAAAATTCAAGAAGGGGGGGGGGGAGGGGGGAGTACATGGGCGCCCATTAGACACCTGCATCCCCATAATACACCGCTACTAGCAACATCTCTCCTGCTCAAAGCTAGGGCCGATGTCAATTCAAAGGGCACGTCACCTACACGGCACAGGATCTATATTTTGGAGCAGTAGGGGTTATATGTAGTTTGGACAATCCCTACTTGTTAGAAGGGTCCCTTGAAATACAAATTGTTTGGACCCCATTGATCACAGTTAATCTACGGAAAAATTTGGCAGCGCCACCACAGGGGAAATTAAAGGGGCTGTCCATCTGAGCATTGTTGGCACATCAACAGGATATGCCATAAATGTCCGATAGATGCGGGTGCAACCGCTGGGACCTGCACCTACCTCAAGAATGGAGAGCATACTGAGCATGTGCGGCGTCCTCTCTATGCACTGCTATGGGACTTCTGAAAATAATAAAGTGAGCATGCTTAGTATTTTCGGAAGTACCATAGCAGTAAACGGAGAGGAAGCCACGCCACCCCTCCATTAACCACTATGGAACTTCCACGTGCGTGGCTTCCTCTCCATTCCTCTTCGGGACCCCATTCTCCAGGTAGGAGCAGGTCCCACCTATAGGACATCAACATACTATAAATGTCCCAAATGGGAATACGCCTTTAAAGTGCATCTGTCAGCAGTTTTGTACCTATGACACTGGCTGACCTGTTACATGTGCACTTGGCAGCTGAAGACATCTGTGTTGGTCCCATGTTCATATGTGTCCACATTGCTGAGAAAAATTATGTTTCATTATATGCAAATGAGCCCCTAGGAGCAACGGGGGCGTTACCATTACACCTAGAGGCTCTGCTCTCTCTTCAAATGTTGCTCCCTCTACACGTTAATTGACAGGTCCAGGCAGTGAGAACGTCATCACTCCTGCCCTGTCAATCAAACTGGAGAGGGTGCAGCAGTTGCAGAGAGAGCAGAGCCTCTAGGTGTAATGGTAACGCCCCCGTTGCTCCGAGAGGCTCATTTGCATATAATAAAACATCATTTTTCTCAGCAATGCGGGCACATATGAACATGGGACCAACACAGACGTCTTCAGCTGCCAAGTGCACATGTAACAGGTCAGCCAGTGTCATAGGTACAAATCTGCTGACAGATGCCCCTTAAAGGGGTTCGCCAGGTTAGTTTTTGGTGGGCTGACTGCAGAAAATGTTAAAATATTAAAAATAAACTTTAACCTTCTCATCCAGCTCAGTCTCTTCCGCCGGGTTGCAGCCGCGACGTACTGTTTCAACTGCAGAGGCAACGTTACGTATACCGCTGCAGCCAATCAAAGGCTTCAGCAGTCTTGTGCCGTATACTGCAGAGGCCAGAGATTGGCTGCTGATGGAGAAATTGACTTCTGCAGCCACAACGATACATCACGCCTGCAGCCTGGCGAAGGGGAGCGAACGCCGGCGCTGGAACGGAGAGGGCTGGAAGGCAAGGTAAAGTTTATGTCGATTATAAGAACTTCTCTGCAATTGGCCATAAAATATATATATATACTTGGAAAGCCCCTTTAAGGTAAAGTACCAGACATACAAGCTGTCTGACTAAAACAACACGGACACTACTAAAAGTAATCCACATCAAAGGCTAGCAAGAAACACAGCAGAATGCAGAGAAGCCATGGAACAGGAAATCCCGGGTGTGAAAATGGGTGGGGTCGTCCTATGGAACCACAACTGAAAATAATGGGGGGGGCGGGGATAGTGATGTCAGATGACATCATCAGAAGTCTGGCCAGACATGTGGGAACAGCAAATTTTTTGTGTGGATTATAGATTGCAAACAGCGCAACACACATGTACGGGGTCTTCAAATCCCCATTCACACTGCAGCGCAGATTTGAGGGCATCCTGCAAATTTTAACATCTGCAAAGAGTGGAATCCGGAGTAAAATCTCCAAGCATCGTGGTCTGAAGTCCCTAAGATGATGTCACATCTGCACAGATTGCATCACCAAGAGACGCCCTGAGCTTACGCCCGTCTCCTGCATCGCCGCCTGATTCTCCTTCAACCTGGGGAAGCCTGCCGAACAAGCTGTTGCGAAACTACAATTCCCAGCATGCTCCATTCATTTCTATGGGAGTTCTGAGAAGAGCAGAGCAATTATGCATGCTGGGAGTTGTAGTTTCACAACAGCTGGAGTGCCAGAGGTCACCTACCCCTGCTCTAGGGCAAAACTGCCCCTTAAAGGGTTACTCCCACCATATAAGGCGACCGAATATCGCTAGGATATACCATCACTTTATGATCGGCGGGGCACTGCCGGGCCCCCCACTGATCATACTGTAAGGGCACAGCTGAAGTCAGGACTATCTCAGAAATTACAGTTTAGTGCGTTCAGGATTCCAGGGTGGGCTTATCAGAGGCAACATGCCCGATCTTTAGTACACCTGCCCCAACGATGCCACTCAGAGGATGTACCCGTGGAGGGGCTACACGACAACTCCTGAAGGAACAGTCGTTTTCACACACGGGGTAGGTGATAAATATCAGATCATGGTGGGGTCCCACCACTGGGACCCCCAGCGATCCCTAGAATGGCAGAGTCCCCCCTTTGGATGAAGCATCAGTGCACACGTCGTGAACCGCTCCACTCACTTCTATGGGGCTGACGTATATAGCGCTCCATCAGTCCTATAGAAGTGAATGGGAATGAACCAGCATGTGCACTACCACTCCGGTCAGAGAGGGGGCTCTCCGTTCTTGAGATCGCAGTCGGACGCCCTGCAATCTGAGATTCATCACCTGCCCTGCGGATTATAGGTGATAAATATTTTGCATGGGATAACTCTTTTCAAGGGGCTGTCCCCAAGATTAAAACCTACCCGCAGGATTGGGGATAAGTGTCTGATCCTAATGGTTGGACCCCCACTGGTCACAACCACTGGGGTCCGAAAATTATCCCGTATTCGTTGGAGCGGGCAGAACATTAAAGGGCTTGTGTCATCTGGGGCTTCGATGGCATATTGATAGGATATGCCATCAGATAGGAAAGTGACGGGCAGTGCACCGCGCACGCTCTCCATTAGGGCGGCACTCATGCTAGGTGCACTCTCCTTCACTTTGAGGGTCCCGTTCTAGAGAAACCTCTGAGACCCGCACCTATCTGACATTGGTGGCATATCCTATCAATATGACACCAATGTGTCAGATAAGACAACTCCTTTAAATCTTGGGAAAACCCCTTTAATGAGGGGCAGACATAGCCAACAGAGGGGCTCCGTGTTACAATAGTAAGCTTAATTTATCAAGGGGGGGCTTATTATAGAGCTACTTTCCAAGAACACCAGGGGCCCTATTCTTAAAGGCATCCCACCAATTAGTTACCCCCTATGGATAGGGGGATCACTTAACATACCCAGAATACCCCTTTAATCCATAATCTAGTCAAAAACTCTGCAACTTTGTAACCTACTTCGATTTTCAATACCTCTGCTCACTGTCAGCAAATGGAGCACTGGTGCTCAGGGCTTGTTCACATCCTCAGATTTGAACAGACACCTTTCTTTCCCCATTTTTTAGTATCTTTAGATGTGAACAAAGCCTTGCGCAGGCCAAATACTTCTCACAGCTGAGAGTTCGCTACAATTGTATCCAGTCTAAACCACCCTCAAGGAGCTAAACCAAGCGGCAGCACAAGTCCCCGTCCTGTGCCGACAATGTATCAGAGATATCCTGACAGGATACAACGTAGGCAAACTTCCTGCTGTGAGTATGAGGCGTGTACCTGCTCCTCGGGACTGTTTTGCATTCAATGACAGCAAGCACAGTTTGCAAAAAAGGTGAGGAAATGAAGCACAAAGTATACTAGAAAGTTTCAGAACTTTAGTTATACATGGATTCAAGAGTATTTTTCGCGAGATTGGACAACCCCTTTAAATAACAGCGCTCCTCCGCTAGGACTGGACCCCTGCGGGGTGTCACCGGGTGTCACTGCGAGATATAGAGGACCCCTGAAAGGTGACTTACAAGTCAAAACACCCACCCAGTCTTTACCCAGCACCTACCTTTAATGATAGGTGCCCCATCACACACAATTTATCTGCAATAATCCCAACCATTCTGCATAATCCTGAGGACAATCACCCCCATCATCCAGAATAAGCAGTACCACGCCCAGTCCACTTCTACACATGCACATGACAAACAATAGGCAATTATTAAAAAGCCAACACATGCACCCCAGACAGTGCACAGCTGTGACATGACAGCCTGCCCCACCATCCCCCCTCCACTCTTCCGAATTCCTCCCCGCGCCCCTATAGATACAGAACCGAGCACATACATTGCCCCTGTGTCACAGCTGATGCTGGCTCTCTACGGGTCCCGGCTCTTGATCCGGAATCGGAAGGGCGGCGGGCAGCAGAACCACACCGAAACCAGTCGCGCATGCGCACTAACACGCCCACCCAGCGCACTGCCATCACACTGCTATAGCGCACCTACTGCGCATGCCCCGTGCCCTCGCCCTGGTTCAGCCCGTAGTACTGCGCAAGCGCAGTGTTAGCAGTCACGCCTACTGTCTCACCGGCACAATGTCCATTCAAAAAGGCTTTTTTTTTGGAGGGGTGGCGGCGGCCCGTCTGCGCGTGCGCGTTCCCTCTTAGTTCATATGAGCTGTACTTTTGGTCAAGTGGTTGCTCTTTGGAGCAGAAAATCAAAAAGTTCCCCATGTGTACATTATCTTACTGCACTCATACCCCCAGTAATAAAAAAATACATATAATATACATCTTTCTTCAGTAGTGCCATTGCAATCAGTGGCAAGATATAAGGAAAGATCCTGTAAACCTAGTCGTGGTACATGCAGGACGTGACTGTGCTACCGGAGTGCGCCATGTGGCTTATTAGGCCACATATTTCAATAATGAAGAGTATGGTCGGTTTACATTATTAGCGCTCTTGCACATGAACGTGTGCCCGGCTGTGGCAATATTGCGGCCTGCAAACAGTGGGGCCGCAATATACGGGCCTCAGACGTTTTTGCACCGCATCACAGAAATTGATCCATTCACTTGAATAGGTCTGCAATCCTCCGCACCGCAAAAAAAGTAGTGAATGGGTCCGCATATGGCAGACGCGGACCCAATTTGTGATCCGCAGCACGGGCCCGTCCGGCACACATTGGTGTGTATGAGCCCTCAGGGTGTGTGCACGGTCTTATTCCCCTGCAGATTTCCTCATGTATTCCACACCAAAATCTGCACCACTTTCTATTGTTTGCATTGTTCATAAATCTGCAGATTTCAAAGCCGCGCTAAGAAGGGGCCTGTCCCTGTGTGGAAATGGGTGCTAAAACCACGGCGGGTATCCGCATGCAGATCCATGGAATTCAAAATATACGGGCCCATGCACATGACCGTATGTATTTTGTAGTCCGCAAAAAAAGGATCCGTAAAAAATATGGATGACGTCCGTGTGCATTCCGTATTTTGCAGAACGGAACAGCTGGACCCAAGTAGAACAGTCCCATCCTTGTCTGTAATGTGGACAATAATAGGACATGAAATATGGAAATGGAATGCACACAGAGTAGCTTCCGTTCTTTTGCAGACCCATTGAAAGAAGTGATTCCGCTTAGGGTCCGCAAAAAAAAAAAAATGGAACGGACATGGAAAGAAAATTCGTTCATGTGCATGAGCCCTAAATCTGCAGCAAAAAAATGGGGTCTGCTTGATCCTCAGATTTCTGCTGCAGAGTCCATGACAAATACTCCACACTTCTGCAGTATGAACATACCCTTAGTGCAGGACCACACGGGGAAGAATTTTTCCTCTGTGGATCTCACCGTGGTCCTGCTGCTGAATCTGCATCCGTTCATAACGGATGCAGACGGTTGTATTATCAGTGACGGAAGCGTTTTTGCTGAACCCTGCCGGATCCAGCAAAAAACGCTGGTGTGAAAGTAGCCTTAGACCTCATGCACACGACCGTGTCTGTATTTCGGTCTGCAAGCCACGGGTCCTCAAAATACGTACATCTTTGTACACCACGTGCACTATTTTCATCTGCAATACGGACCAGAATAGACCATACTCTATAATTTGCGGTGCCACATGGCCCGTAACGCTCGACTTCGCAAATAACATACTTAGGGCTCATTCACACGACTGTGGTTTGGTTCCGCATTTTCTGCAGCACAAGTGCGGAGCCATTCACTTCAATTGGGCCGTAAAAGATGCGGACAGCACATGGAGTTGCTCCGTTCCGTGGCCCCGCAAAAATTATAGATCATGTCCTATTCTTGTCTGTTTTGTGGAAAAGAATAGGCATTTCTATAATGGGCCGCCCATTCTGTTCCGCAAATTGCGAAAGGCACAAGGGCGGCATCCGTGTTTTGCGGATCCGCAATTTGCGGACTGCAAAACGCGGCACGTTCATGTGAACGGGCCCTTAGGCTCATCGGAGCCCATACATTCTAATACTGTACAGAGACGGATCTCCATGCAGTATTATTCCGAAGTTTTGAACGAAACGACTTCGGGTGAAGCATCTGAAGCTAGCTTCGATCAACACTAGTCGTCAATATGAGATCTGTGGAGGTCCAGTCCAAAAAATACGGAAAATGTACAGAATTTTGGCGCCGGAAGTGTAGTAACTGACACGGTTCTGCAGTCAGTGAGTCACGTAAAGTCATAACTCCGATTATATGAAAGTCTGTCACCTGAACTTTCTGCATGTGGGATGACCAGCACTTTGGTGATCGATATGTGCTCCATCTGCTCCCCCTCACCCTCCATTTCCTCTCCGGCCTGTGCTATTGTACTCTCTGTCAGACATTAAAAACCAGTCCACATGCTGTGGCCATCTGCTCGAGCTTTCAGGCTTTAGTTACTTCTGATAGATGTTAGATGTGGTGAATTAGGAGATTTATTGATTCTGAACACTGTTAGACTGAGGTACCTGGAGGGGCTGCGATAAGATTTGGTTCTAAGCTGATGTGGTTGGGTGTGGCCGCTTTAATATTGACCCTAACGTGCAGCCATGTTGCAGATGTCTGAAACAGGCCATAGAAGGAGAGACATTTCACACCACAAGTATATCTGTTTTAGGCCCCATTCACAAGACTGTATGAATTGGGCCGCATCTATTCCGCAACACTGCAGAATAGATGCGGCCCCATTCACCTCTATGGGAGCAGGCAGCCGCGGAACGGAGCTAGTTCCGTGCCGCGGCTCCGCATAAAAAGATAAAGCATTTTGAATGGGGCGCCCGGCCGTGTGTTCCACAGCGCCGTGGAACACACGCCGGGCGGCAGCCGTAGTACTGCGGACCCGCAATAATACAGCCGTCTGAGTGGGCCCTTAATTGAGGAGCCTGCCCTTCACACCACTGCATGATCCCCACGAGGCAGAAGCCAGCAGCCACCTAAGAGATCTCACCTTAGACAACACAATCAGGGTCACAAGTCTGCCACACATACAAGAAAATTACTAAAGCGTTTCAAGATTAAAAGAGTAGAAGCTTGAAACGCGTAAACCATTTTCTTAGGTCTCATGCAAACAACTGGATGTATTTTGAGGTCTGAAAATTGTGGATTTGTTGCAATTTTTGCACACCTATTGGCTTCAATGAGGTCACGGTCTGCATTTTGTGGCCAAGTATAGGATATGTTCTATCCTAGGGGTCAGCAACCTTCGGCACTCCAGCTGTTGTGAAACTACAAATCCCAGCATGCTCCGTTCATTTCTATGAAGAGCAGAGCAATTATGCTGGGAGTTGTAGTTTCACAACAGCTGGAGGGCTGGAGGTTGCCCTTTGCGGAATGGATATATGGATGCGGAAAGCACATGGATCGGCGTGTGTTTTCCCCATCTGTATGTCCAGACCAACTGACCCATTGAATTCAGTGGGTCTGCAAGCAAAAATGCGGATGGCACACAGACCGCATCCATGTGAATGAGGCCTTTTCAAATATGTGATAGTGTCCTCATTGTTTCCTTGATTTTACACCCCACTGTATAGACCATGCAGGTTTGCTAAGATCAAAGTGAATATACTTAAAGGGCATCTGTCAGCAGTTTTGTACCTATGACACTGGCTGACCTGTTACATGTGCACTTGGCAGCTGAAGACATCTGTGCTGGTCCCATGTTCATGTGTCCCCCCATTGCTGAGAAAAATGATGTCTTCATATATGCAAATGAGCCTCTAGGAGCAACGGGGGCGTTACCATTACACCTAGAGGCTCTGCCCTCTCTCTGCAACTGCTTCGCCCTCTGCACTTTGCTTAACATGGCCAGGCAGTGTAAACGTCAGCACACATGGTCCTGTCAATCAGACCTTGCATGTGGCGGGAACTGTATTATATCTCCAGTTACAGTATGGAGTTATTGCCAAGTAGAAGTATTGATTATTGAAGTACAAATCGTTTATACTACTTAATAGAACCGAGACTGATATCATATTTGGCCACTTATTTATTGAGCATATGAACTTTATAGGGACACTGTTTATCATATACTCTTTCATGCTTATGAATCGTATCTATGGTTTTATGTTGTTTAGATATTCTTTTTATATATTCCCGGTAATTATATTAAATGCTATTTATAATCTACTTATTTCCTTATTCTTAACCTTGAGCGCCGAATATATTTTACGGTATTTGTAATTTTAATACATTTGCTCGTTTAGTACTTGAGCTTAGTCGGAGCATGTGGTGAGCCACTTATCTTTACGTTATAATGAATATGATATTAGAAACAGAAATTGTGCAAATATACCGTAAACTATTGTTCTTGAAGAATAACCCAAGAATAATCCAGCTCTGCTCAGGGTAATTACTGCTCCACATAACTCCTACCGCTTGGGGTGTTGAAGATCTATAGGAGTAATGGAACAGATATGGTTCTTTGGCAAAATTATTCGGAGGGCGGTTCTCCATCTATACAGAATATGTCCTTGAAAATCGTTAATTATATCAAAAACCTATCAGTGCACACACAGGACATATCAATAAAAGATGTTATGGATTATTTTTTGTAAATTAACCCATAACAAAAAGAGCGTAGTGACAAATAATTGGCTCCAAAGTCACTTCCAAATGGAGTTGTCTTCTGACAGATCTTTGGGGACAATATTGTGTCAGATCCTGGGATCATAATAGTGTGTATTGGCATAAGAACATGCTAAATGGCTTACCTTAGCCAGCACGTAGTTGCCCCCCTGGTACCCATGGGTAGCGGTATAAACAGGTCTGGTCCCCACAGCCTTTCCAAGATGGCGCTTCTGTCTTCTACTGTTCATGTGCTGAAAGTGATCATTGCAAGTGCAGATAATGGACATCCTGGGAGGCAATGGGTGTCCTGATCTGTACCTGCCCCGTGCTGACCATTTTCGATGCATGCGCAATAAAAAATAGGGATACCATCTTGGACAAACGCTATGGTTGGCGGCACCTATTTATACCTTAAGCCCTGGTCACCAGGGCTGTGGGTGAACACATTTATATGGGCTAAGGTAAGCACGGAGGCCATTTATAAGGTTGTTATGCAATTATGGTATTACTGAAATTTAGGTTCAAAGTAGCCAACCCCTTTTTAAAAATTCAAGTCACCCACTGGTTAAAGTCACCAGCAGAACACTTACCTGGTGCCCTCCTTTTCATCTTTTTTAATTGCAGATTCCTCTTCTGCCATCCAAGATGGCCGTGCAGCTTCTCAGACTAACTGGTGCATACTGTGCATTTTGTATCCCAAGACACTTCCTTCTGCCATTGGATTGGCCGGCACTCCTCACGTGAACAGTGCTGGCCAATCCAAGAGCAGGGCTGGAAAAGCAGGAAGTGTCTTGGGCTACCGAAGCACAGTGTGGATCAGGCAGTCTGAGAAGTGGTGTGGCCATCTTGGATGACAGAAGAAGAGCCTAATTAGCGGAAGGTCACCAGGAAAGTGTTCATTCCCCAGTAATATGATTTTTTGTTCTTGAAAGAGGGGTCCCTTTAAAGGGGTTTTACTACTGATCATCAGGATAGGTCATCAGTATCTGATCGGTGGGGATCCGACACTCAAGACCCCCGCTGATCAGCTGTTTGAGAAGGCACCGGCTCTCCCGTGAGCGCCACGGCCTTCTCTTAGCTTTTCCTAGGCCAGTGACGTCACGTTCACCGGTCACATGGCCTAGGAGCAGCTCAGCCCCATTCAAGTGAATGGGGCTGAACACGAAACACCAAGCACAGCCGCTGTACGATGTACGACAGTGTGCTTGGTGAGCGGGGAGAAGGTCTCGGGGCTCCCAGGAGCGCTGTTCCTTCTCAAACAGCTGATGGGCGGGGCTCCCGGGTGTCGGACTCCCACCGATCAGATACTGATGACCAGAGGATAGGTCATCAGTAGTAAAATCCTGGAAAACCCCCTTAACATTCTCTCCATAGCAGTCATGGACAAAGCCACAATAATAACCACACGTAAGCGACGCGTTCACATTTAAGAACATTTAATGCCATGATGTCCTATACAACAATGTTTTCAACTGGTGCAAAGTAGTAATACATTGACATAGTTTATGAAGAAGTGAAGCAATGTCTATCATATAGGGAATAATGACGGTCGACACGTCGCTTATTTGGTGAATAAACCCACTTGAATTGAAGACGTTGAGTGGAAAGTATCATCTCATATGAAACGTTTCGATGAGGGACTTCGAGACACCACCACCGAGATGGACTATATCATATGGCTGTGTTAACCAGCACAGCGCTACTGCAGTCATGTAAATGCATATTATCCTCTATAGTGAAATTTGCAGACACTCTGTAGTGATATGTGGCAATAAATTCCTATATATTGTGAATCCGTGGTTGCTTTACCTTCTTCTGTGCAGCATGCAGTTTGTCCATACATGCACGGTTGTCATAGCTGAGCAATTATGTGTGATTCTTCTTATAACTTCATAGACATATGTCCCACGCATCGAGGAGTGTAAACATGTCTGAGTGTAATCATGTTCCGTCTGAAGAAGCTTTTTTTTACGTTTATTCTAAGACACAAGCTCGAGTTAAACAGGCCTCCACAACTAGACACGCTAAATGTGTTACTGCTATTTCTGTGAACACACAAGTGCGTGATGACTTGTCTTCTATCTAAAGTGAGAATCACACTGGATCGGTTAAAGATAACAAATCGGAACGTCTTATCCAGTACTTTCTGATTCTTGTGCATAAATGGAGAGTCTATCAGAGGCTTCCTGTACCAACCATTCAACCATGTCCTTCACCTCCTCTCTTAAGGATCCTAAATCCCTGCTATCTTCACTACCGACAGATGTATAGAGGGTATTTGGTTCCTGGTAGGTAAGGTCGACAGGGTTTTTTGTTGATGTTAGCACCTCTTTTTGTAACCCAAGAACTTCTGTGTGTTCTTCCTCACGGGTAATGATGTTGTTGGACGTAGTCTTCTTCCTGACAGATGCTGGGAGCTCTTTGTTGTCTTCAGAAACCAATGTTCTCTTTGAAGATGAATCCTGTAGTTGAGATGTTTCTGAGATCACAGACTCTTGATTCAAGATGGTTGTGGTTAGTCCTAGATTAGACATGTTATTTGTAAAATTTAGCTCATCTTGAACACCTGAAGAGATCCCTGAGAGGTCCCCAGTGTTGTTTTCAGATTCTTCCAAAGTTTTTCCCTGAGTGTCCTCCATAATGTATTGACTGCCTAGTTGTGAAATCTCTTTCCTAGTGTTTTCCACTTGACTCTCCTGATGTATCAAGTTGTTCTTTTGGTCACCACTTATCCCATTATGGCCCTCCCTCTCTTGATTGTTTTCTGCCTTGTCAGAACTATCACCTTGACTATCCCGCTCATTCATGTCTTCTTCCTCTAGTCCCTTCCTCCCTACCTGCCCATCTTGTTCTGACAAGCAGTTCCTTGTGTCTTCCATGGCTTCCTCCAGATGTTGTTGTTCTGACAAATTACTTTCAGCATTTCCCACCTTTTCTGTATGACCTTCTTGTTCTGGCAAATAATTCACAGCATCTCCCAATTCACCTGAATTACATTTGTTTTCGGAAATGATATTTTGGATTGCACTCACTGATTCTTCTGCGTCTGTAGTCACGATACCACGATTGTCCTGGCTGGCTAAGATTTTTTCCATTGCCTCCTCATCTTGGTTAGATATATGTTCCACCTCTACTGGTTGGCTCACCTCCTCTGACAAAGCATTATCTGTATCCTCCACCTTTGCTGCATGATTCGTATGTTCTAGCATGTCTTCCACCTGCTCTCTTACTCCATCTAACACATTCTGTTCTAATTTTTTGTCCTCTAGAAGACTCACCTCACCTTCTATCAAGACACTCTTCTCTTGTAATGTCTCTACACAACTCTCCTGTTCTGTTGTGTCTTTGCCCATTTCCCCTAAACCTTCTATTTTTCCTGTTTCTTCCCATTTTCCACTTAACTTTTCCGCACAGCAGTCCAGTTTTCTTAAGCTGTTCTCCTGTTCTCCTACATGCTCCACATCAACATCTCCTTCTTGGACATCAACACCTGCTTCTACCAAACTTTTTGCATGGCCGTCCTGTTCTGTTGTGTCTTTCCCTTTTTCTTGGACATCACCACCTGCTTCTACCAAACTTTTTGCGTGGCAGTCCTGTTCTTTTGTGTCTATTCCCTTTTCTCCCTCCACCTCATCTTGCTTAATACTCTGAAGACCTTCTTCACTCTGTTCTAAGACCCTCTCCTTGACCTGTTTTACCTCTGCATACTCCCTATCATGCTTACGTTCTGCCATTTCTATCACTTTCTCCTTCTCTGTAGCATCCTTTTCCCTCATTAATCTATAGCATCTAATCTTACGAAGAAATGATGCCTTAGAATATGGTTTCAGTTCTTCTTCTTGAACGAGGTCATTGCTTTGTTCCTCTGTCTTTTCCTGAATGTCATTACCTGTTGTCTCTGCAGGTCTGAGGCATGGTAGTCGGAAGATGCTTCCAGTCACTTTCCGTTTTTTGCCTCGCACGCCCTCCTGATCTTCTGTGTTTTGGTTGCTTGCTACGTCTTCCTCTGTCCTATTGTTTGGTTCTGCCCTCTTCAGAAATATACGAATGAAAGCTCCTCTTAGGCAGGATGGCTGAGCTCCTTTTGGACTTTGGCTGCTTTCTGTAGATGGCTTTCGGAGCTTTTCTTGACCTTTGGATATTGTGTTTCCAGAAGGCTCAGTCTCCGCCATTTGCAAGGCCCCCATGTCTTCACAGTCCAAGGTCTTTTGGATACCCTACCTAAATAAAATAAGAACAGCTTTTATAAAAATTATTACTGACCTCTGGGTCCACCAACGATCATGAGAATGGTACCCCCTCACTACGTTTGAATGGAGTGACAGTCACCGAGGCGTCCTGTCATTCCATTCAAATTATATAGGATTGTCTGAGGTAGATGACAAGTTGTGGGGGGTTGTCTTAAGGTACAACCAGCGGTCGAGCATGTGCACTGCAGCTCCATTCAGTCTCTATTGGGACCACTAGAAATACCCAAGCATTACTTGACTGTCTCCACCAGTCCCATAGAGAGTGAATGAAGTGACACTGTACATGCTCGATCTGCAACTCAATTCATTCAGGGACATAGGACCCTAGTTCTCGTGATCAGTGGGGTCCCTGTGATCAGACCACCACTGATCCAATACTTATCTCACTCATGTGAATAGGGGTAAATTTGGACAACCCCTTTAAAGGGGTTCTCCAGGAATTAAAAAAATGAAAATACTTAAATATTATTTTATAATAAATATACTCACTAATGCCTTTCATTAGTTATAATGGCTCCTTTTGTCTGGGGAGCAGTCATTAGGAGAAACAAAATGGCCGCTGTCCTATCAGTACACAGAAAACCTGTCCTTATTATACAGGAAGAGAAGTTACTTCACAACACTGAGAGAAAGATCTGCCTCATCCTCCTTTCTGCTCTGAATTCTGAATACAGGTGAATCTCTGTGGGAATGAAGAAGATGAGGAGATATGAGAGGATTGTGAGGTGTGGCTAATGAGCAGCAGCACTTGTATACAGTCTCCATTACCACAGTCTGTCCTGTCCGTCCTCTCTGTACTTCATGTTTCCTCATGAACTCCATTACTACAGAGATTCAGCTGAAGATCTTATCATCTGTATTCAGGATCATAATCCCTGACAAGCAGAGCAGAGAGGAGGATGAGGCAGCTCTTTACCTCAGTGTTGTGAAGTAACTTGTCCTGCTGTGTGATTAGGACAGGTTTTGTGTGAACTAATAGGACAGCAGCCATTTTATTTCTCCTAATGATTGCTCCCCAGACAAAATGAGCCATTATAACTAATGGAAGGTATTTGGGGATATATTTATAATAAAGTAATATTTAATTATTTTCATTTTCTTAATTCCCGGAGAACCCCTTTAAGTAAGTAAATGTAGAATGGTTATTGATATATTCTCAATAGATAGGCAAACATATGCATTCCCCATCATTCCCCTTATCGATAGTTTGGTCCCTACTTAGACTGACGCATTTCAAGCAGTGTCAGAGTGTGTAGGAGGACAGACAACCTATTGACCAGGGGAAAAGTGACACCTACTTGTTCATTTATTCATACAATGGCATGAGGAATAAAAGAGGACCTGCACAATGTAGAGAAGATGCTCCAGAATTCTTATTTCATTAGGAATGCAGACAGAAATGCTGAGAAGTCCTGAGGATAGCCCATCACTAGTAAAGGAGTGGACAACCCCTTTAAGACTTCCCAGTAACCATTGACTTCAAAGTAAGTCTTAATCATCTCCTCATACCTGAATTGAATCCCCGCGAGTCCAACCAGAGACAGCTAGTTCTCCATGCACCGCACCTCGAGAGGTCCTAAAGATAAAAGGGTCAGCTGCAAAAGTCAATGGTGCAAGAGCCACCTTAGTACATACTGCATGTACTTGTACATGTCAGGCAATCGTTCACCCACTATACTGTATATAAGTATGTGCATGTGCTCATAAGAAGCTTCCCCATCTACAACCAGGACCACCTATGTTCTACAGTCTTCTTACAGTGTGTGGAGTAATTTATTGCAGTATGTGCCTGCTTTGAAGATTGAAGAATGTCCTCCCGCATGCCAAAAACTTACTGAGAGATCAATTTGGACTATAGATGGTAAGCCCCCAAGGAGGACAAGATCCACAATATGCTAGTAAAATAATAATAGTATGCAATATGCACATATAACATACATAGGTACCCATGTTGTGCAGCAGTGCTGAGAGTGTATGTGGTTCTCCTTCCTCCTGGACTAGTGCCTCTTATGTGATTAAGGGGTTAATTTCTCTAATGGGGTATATTAGGTTGCTCATCCTAGCGGCGCAGTGAATGGCGGTCTGCTTCATATAATGAGTTCCTCTACTAGAACGACAGGTGGATCCTTTGTCTCCTGGTTTTATATGTGATCCCCCCCTCCCCATATATATCTTCCGACATAAAGTAATGGACCCCGTCCCCTGCTATTTGATATATATATATATGCATGTCCTAGCCGGTGGCATATTTGGGCTCCATTCCCCACCCCTTCCGTCATCTTACACAGCGTGCAGCCTTGGATCCTCTCTTCGGCGGGATGCAGACTGTGTTTCTGTGCAAATAGACCCCCCACCATCACACACACAGACGTCGTCCGCACTTCACTCCGGTTTCCATAGCAACTGATCTGCAAAATCATTCAGAACCCCCGCGAGGGTGCCCCCGTTAGACGTGTGTATCATTATTATTATTTTTTTTTTTTACATAGACGGGGTCTTCAGACACGCTCATGGACTGGTGATCATCGATTACGGCATGCCTCAGCGTTTCTTACGAGACGGGGTTTGCACAATGGCATTGTCAGGAAGATTTTCTGAATGGATGTACATTCGTAGATATAGTCAGCGTGCCATATGCCCGGTGACTGATATTGGCAGAAAAAATGATGGAGGGCATTCCTGCCAGGTTTCTTTACACTTATGGCATATGGTGTAAATGTCTGGTCGGCGGGGGTGGGGGGGTGGGGAAGGGGGGGTTGGAATCCCCACCTATCCGTAAAACGAGGGTCTCTCCAGACCAGATTGAGAGAGGTGGCAAGCTTGCTTAAAGGGGTTGTCTCATCTCAGACAATGGGGGCATATCGCTAGGATATGCCCCCATTGTCTTATAGGTGCGGGTCCCAGCGATGGAACCCACACCTATATCGAGAACGGAGCTCCAAAAGTGGCGGAGGGCGCACTGCACATGTACAGCCGCCCTCTATTCATTTTCTGTGGGGCCGCAGAAAATAGCCGAGCGCTCCTTCGTGCCCATAGAAGTGAATGGGAGCGGTGGCCAAGCATGTGCGGTGCGCTCCCATTCACTTTCATGGGGAGAGCGCTTGGTGGTGGCCGGACCGGAGTCCTCCAGCTACCACCTTGCGGGGCTCCATTCCCAGTGGTGGGACCTGCACCTATATCAAGAATGGAGCCCCGAAAGTGGTGGAAGGCACACTGCGCATGCGCAGCTGCCCTCTATTCGTTTTCTATGGGGCTGCCGAAAATACACTGGCTCGGCTATTTCTTTCGGGCCCATAGAAGTGAATAGGAGCGGTGTCCAGTCATGCGCGGTGCCCTCCCATTCACTTCTATGGGGAGAGCGCTTGGTGGTGGCCGGAATGGAGACCTCCAGCTACCACCTTGTGGGGCCCCGTTCCTGATAAATCCCAACGCTGGGACCCATACCTATAAGACCATATGCCCCAGGGCCGGGACTAGGGGTAGGCAGGGGAGGCGACCGCCTAGGGCGCCATCTGGAGGGGGGCGCAGTCACAAGGGGGGGTCCAACTGGTCTGGACCCCCCCTTGAACCATTCACTTTTTTTTTAATTCCTCAGGGCTGCACCGCCGATCGCCACAGATGGTGCGGCCCTGGATCTAAGTGCAGTCGGTGTGTGGGGACAGTAGGAGATGAGCGCTTCCATTCTATATTCATCTGTATCGCCATCCTCAGGACAGCGATACAGATGCCTGTGCTGCGGCAGGGGAGGGAGAGGCCCTGTTCTTCTGATAGGCTGCAGGCACTAATGGCTGCAGCCTATCAGAGGCCAACTCAGGCAGCGCGATGATGTCATTATCATCGCGCCGCCTGAGCCGGGCAGTACACAGCGCGGGACACAGGCCGAAGAGGCCTGCACCTCATCGCTGCTGATGGAGGTAAGTATTAGTGTTTTTTTTTTTTTTTTTTAATAGATGCCATATTATAGGGGGGCACCTGCTGGCAATTTCTCACTGGCCCATTTACTGGGGCATTTCTTACTGGCACATTAAGGGGGGGCACCATGGGGGAGAGCTGGACTATGGGCATCTGGTGGCACTATAGGGGCACTATGAGGGAGGGGAGCACTAAGAGGGCTCTAAAGAGGCCTTTTTTGTTGGCACATTATGGGAGCACTATGGCATCTTGGTGGCAATAAGGGGGCATTTTTATAGGCACATGGGAGACACTATAGGGGAGAGCGGCACTATGGGGCATCTGGTGACATTATTTGGGGGGCAGTATGGGGGAGTGGAGCACTATAGGGCATCATTTGGGGGCACTATGGGGGAATCTGGTGGCTCTAAAGGGGCATTTTTTACAGGTACATTATAGGGGGCACTATGGCTTCTGGCACTAAGGGGGCATTTTTTAATGCCACATTATGGGAGGCATTATGGGTAGAGATGAGTGAACGTGCTCGAAACGAGCACTGTACCACTCGGCTCCCCTGCGCTCGCATGGGAGACCCAAAAAAGATGTAAGCATTACTCCCATAGACCAGCTGTCTAGACTGGCACCAGCTTGACAGGGGCTCCGGCTAGATGATAAATCTAGTGCAGGGCTAGACGCTTTTCTATGACTTTGTACCAACTATTGGTCGGCTTACTTTGAGACATGATTTTTACGGCTGAATTTTGCCGCAAGTTTGATGCAAAGCGGTGCATTTTAGGCCTTCCATACTTTGCCCCCTTCCAATAATCCACTCCTCTTTTTGAGCACGTCAAAACCACAGTGTCGAAATCGTAGTGGCGCAAAATTGCGCCACTTTCAAGACACATTTTAGATACAGAGATATTAGTAAACCTTGTCCACAGTCTAAAACTGAAATTCCCTATAATTATTGGTTCCCAGAAGACCAAGAAGCCTTGGCTGCCGCAGTGCACCTGGCAGCTTTCCCAAGAACTTCAAAGATCATTCATGGATGAAGACATATTTCGGTCCACTGAATCGTAAGCATTGTCTCGAGGCTCCATGGACTGCAGAAAATGGGGCTGTACCCTACACTCTTGAATGCCCATGTAACTTAAAGGGCATCTGTCCATCTGAGGGAGCGATAAATTCCCCCTACACTATTTAACTATTAGACAGGATGAGTAGTTCTGATCCATTGTGTTTTATAGGTTTTTTACAAATCTGCTACGAAAATTCCTTAAAGGGCATCTGTCAGAAGTTCTGTACCTATGACACTGGCTGACCTGTTACATGTGCACTTGGCAGCTGAAGGCATCTGTGTTGGTCCCATGTTCATATGTGCCCGCATTGCTGAGAAAAATGAAGTTTAATGATATGCAAATCAGCCTCTAGGAGCAACGGGGGCGTTACCATTACACCTAGAGGCTCTGCTCTCTCTGCAACTGCTGCGCCCTCTGGACTTTGATTGACAGGACCAGGTGTGGGCATGTTTTTACTGCCTGGTCCTGTCAATCAAAGTGCAGAGGGTGCAGCAGTTTCAAAAAGACTGTTTCTTATCCTGGACAGCTCATTTAGGCCTTGTCCATATTTCTGTGTCATTTTTAAGTCCGTGAAAAAAGTGTCCTTGTTTCATCAGTGAAGGATCTGTGTTTGGTCCTTGTGTCAATTTCCATGCCTCCATGTCAACCGTAATCCGATGGGCGTTGGTCAGATGAAAATTAATTTCCAGAGCATCTCCTATCAGTCTTCTGTGACAAACGGATGGACGTCATGCACCATGGACACCACACGGATGCCATCTGTGTTGTATCCATGATTTTCACAGACCCATAGACTTCGATGGGCGTGCTTGGTCCACATCACGGACCAAAGTAGTGCATGTCTCTGTGATTTTTTTTACTGACCCACAGTCAGTTACATTAAAAAATACTGTTGTGTGAACAGACACATTCAAATCAATGTGCAGAAAGTGCAGACAACACACGTCAGTGAAAAACGTAAAAGAATTTAAGTTCAGGATTTATAAGTGGGTCAAATCCGGAAAACAGGCAGAAGTCGGTATACAGGCAGACCAACGAAGAACAGAACACTTGTGGACTAGAACCTATTGCTTAGGTGGCCTCCCATCAGGGAAGGTGCCTTAAAGGGGTTATCCCATGACTAATGTAAAAAATGAAAATAAGACATCATATAGTACATGACAGTCTCTCTCTAACAAAGTTAGAACCAGCCCTGTACCTCACGAGGATCCAGAGATCTCCCCATTCATTGCTCTGCTAGATTTATATCAAGCTGACAGCTCAAGGGGAGTGTCTTTTCTACTGCAGCTGAGGGGGCGTGTCTCAACTCTCCCTATCACAGCTCAGGAGCTTCAGGAGGCGTGTCTCAGCTCTCCCTATTCACAGTTCAGGGCAGGCGTGTGCTCAGCTCTGCCCCTATCACAGTCAGGAAGGCGGGTTCTCAGCTTCTTCCCCATATCACAGCCTCAGGAGGTGTGTCTCAGCTCTACCTATCACAGCTGAAGGATGAAACTGAGCATGTGTGGCCTTCTCAGTGAGCAGGTCAAAGAAATAAGAAAAAAACAGCAGGTGGTGCTATACAGATAGATTTTACTGAATAACTCAGTGGCTATACTAAATTTTTAATTACATGTGATTACTAAAGTATTCAGATCCAGATGCTGGTTTGAAAACTATAAAATATTTTTCGTGGGACAACCCCTTTAAGTACTCATTCACTGGCAGTGGAAGATTTAGGTGTGCGTCTTGACCCTTTAAGTGCTAAAGGAAGCGTGCACTGCCAGCAGGAGGCATGGAAGAACAGCCAGGCAGCTTTTGTGGCGGTGCCTGCCGAGAAGGAGCAGAGGAAGGCCAGCAGGTCCGATCCCCAGGAGCAGATCACTACATCCAGGGAAGATACTGAGCAGGTCAGTCCATCTCTGAATGCAGGAGGTGGTGGACCACAGGGATATACAGCAGGGGTCGCTAACAGAAAAGAAAATGTGATATATATACATTTTAAAAAAAAAACAACTATTTTTATTGCATGTTTATTGCACTTTTTTTGCAAAACTTTATTCATTACTGGGTTTATCCCCAGTAATACTTTTCACGGGATAAACCCTTTAATGTTAGACTAAAGACATCATCCATGCGAAGATGATGGAAATGTTGTGTTTGTGGGAAAAATGATTGAGAGTCTATTGCTCCACGTGGATAATCCCCAGCTTATTGAAGTCAGACATCACATTCATAGCAATAACTCGTGGGTGACCCAGAAACCCTGTGACACGATTGAGAGACTTCATAATACAGATTCATATTCCTATTGTTTCGCCACCATAGTCAAACTCATTACTGGGAGGCGCCATCAGTATTGGTGCCAATACCAGGATTACACGCATAGTCACAGCCGCTTTAAGGGTTTGTTCACCCAGGGCAGAGTAATTGATGACATTTCTTCAAGTGAACAGTACAGGAGGAAAGTTTTCACTGGCTTCTTTCTGCACTTTCAGTGGCGTTTTTGGAGCATTTTTTTTTCAGTAAAAACATCAGCTCCAGATGTTAAAGTATATGGGAAATATGAAAGTTTTTTAAATTTATTTTTGCTCCTGTTTTTTTTTCTTTTTTTTTGTTAATTAGTGGTCACGCCAAAAATGATACAAAAAAACACAATGGGGCAAAAAATTCCACAAGTGTAGCAGGACGGCAGTAAAACCTACATGAGAACCCACCCTTACATCTGCTCTATAGGAAAAAATAAAATAAATAAATAATAGTATAGGTGTCTAGGTCCTGCTCCTGTCTCTAGAATGGGGACCCCAAGGTGAAGGGCACACTTCGCATGGGCGGCCACCCTCTTTTCACCACATTAGGAGTTCCAAAAATAGCTGAGCAATGGTTTGGCCATTTTCCGGCAGTCCCATAGCAGCGAATTGAAAGGATGCTGTGCTCCCTTCACTTCTGGGGCACAATTCTAGAGATAGGAGCTGGTGCCATAGGTCTTTTTTTTTTTGTTTTTTTTTAAGCCTTTGGCGTCTTTTTTTGTTCAAATCACAGCGTGGTCTGGGTGTGGTGTATTTGTAGATGTTTTCCCAAAGACTTCTTTAGGTGTCTTTCACACGTGCATCACGGATTCAGTCCGGGTGCGTTCCGGAAAATCCACACACATCCGCACGCAATCAAAACTGCGTATGTTCGTTCAGTTTTTTCCGCGCCGTGCGAAGCGTTTTGATGCATTTTTCACGCGCGTGATAAAAAAAAAACTGAATGTTTACAAACAACATCTCTTAGCAACCATCAGTGAATCACTTGCGTGCAGATGCAATGCGTTATTCACGCAGCCCCATTCACTTCAATGGGGCCAGGGCTGCGTGAAAAACGCAGAATATAGAACATGCTGCGATTTTCACGCAACGGCGAACTGATGCGTGAAAAGCATCGCTCATGTGAAAAGCCCCTTTGAAATGAATGGGTCAGGATTCAGTGCGGGTGCAATGCGTTCGCATCACGCATTGCACCCACACAGAAATCTCGCCGTGTGAAAGGGGAAAATAAATGTCTGGGAAAAAAAAAAAAAAAAAAAAAAACACCACACACGAGTTTCATGGCAGAATTTTTACAATCTGAAAATAAACAGTGTGGCAGCATCCAGAAAATGATAGCATAATATAAGGATATCGAATCGCTTTAGGATCAAATTTTGGGGACCACCACACTGCTATAGTTTGGTGGTGGTGGGGAGCTGTTGTCCCTTTCTAAGTTTTGTCTCTCTGGTCTGCAGCGGGAAAAATGTGACGGAAATGCAGTGCTAAAAATACCATTAGTTTACAATATACCTTTTTAAAGGGGATGCCCACCGTTAGAAGAACATGGCTGCTTTCTTCCAGAAATAGCACCACACCAGTCTGAAGGTTGGGTCTGGTATTGCAGTTGGGCTCTGTATGAATTAACCAGACGGAGCTGCAACATTAAACATGGGTTTATCTGAATGAGCCCTAAAGGTTTCAGAAGGCTGACAAAGGAGCTTTCTATCAGTCATATAGCAATGCTGCCACCTAGTGGCTGAGAGAGACATGACATGTCAGAATCTTGCCTCTGCCACAGCTACTTGGAAGGTCACAAGTATTAGTTTCAGATATGTTTGAATTAACAATGCAGACCAACTAAAAAACTGTGCCATGTGGTCATACCCTTAATGTCTTTGCCATCCTCAAATTACCAGTTATAATGTTACATGCAGGGAGCGCCTGGGAATTTTCCCTGTTATGTTTTGTGTGTTTCAATTTGATATACCCTAGAGCCTCATGCAAACAGGTTTGAATGGATTAAACTTTTTGATGTAAGGCAATAGGTAAAAGTACAAAAAAAAAAAAAAAAGTTCCTAGAAACATCCTAAGATGGTCACAATTAGCAGTAGTGGCGCTATGGCTCTGGTAGACCCAGCCCATTCATCGGGGGCGAACTGGGAACTTAAAGTGGCCCCATGTTATAGTCAGGTCCAGGTTGATGGAAGGCAGGGCCAACAATACCATAAAGTCGATCACAAAATACATCCCCAAAAACTTCCACTGGCTGGTCATGAGTGGGGCTTAGGAGGCCCCCTGGGCATTGGCCCATTGGGAAATTTCCCTGTAGCAGACCTGGGCAAGGGGCGGCCCATCTACTGTCGCTGACCGGCCTGCCCTGAGTCAGCAGTATTTTTCGCTTTACAAGATGCACTCCCCCCCCCCCAAAAAAAAAAAAAAAAAAAAAAAAAAGTTGGAAAAAAAAAAGGTGTGTCTTATAAAGCAAATACTAGTGAACGCTTCCATTATGGAAGCACTCACTAGTATGTAATAGGTGCGGGAGCAGGGGAAACACACTCACCTCCTGCGCTGCAGCTCCGCTCCGGGCCCGCAGTCCTCTGTCTTGTCCTCCTGGCCCTGCACTCATACAGTGTCAGGACGTGTGTGCGCACTATGACCTGATGCTGCACGCAGTCAGGTGACAGCACAGCGCCA
Source organism: Rhinella marina (assembly GCA_900303285.1). Classification (NCBI taxonomy): domain Eukaryota; kingdom Metazoa; phylum Chordata; class Amphibia; order Anura; family Bufonidae; genus Rhinella; species Rhinella marina. The sequence continues at coordinate 60,273 of ONZH01009493.1, forward strand.
GCAGGAGAAGACAGAGGAGCGCCGGACCCGGAGAGGAGCCGCAGCACAGGAGAGGTAAGCGTTTTTTTATTTTATTGTTATGGGGCTGATCTGAAGTCTGATGGGGCACAGTGGGCTGATCTAAGGTCTGATGGGAGTCTAATGTGATGTCCTGAAATTTATGGGGGGGGGGGGGGGTCTGATGAAAAAATATTTTTTTTCTTATTTTCCTACTGCAAAATCTGGGGTGCGTCTTATAAAGAGAAAAATACGGTATATTAGTCCAGCCCTCTAAAACCATCCCAATTTCTCATGTGGCCCCATGGGAAAATTAATTGCCCACCCCTGCTGTAAGGTCTATGGCCAATCCGCCCCTGCCATTCATCCATTACATGGACGGTCATCTAGCTGATGAGGCTTCTCTTGGTGAAAATACTGTAGCTGACCACTGCGGAAAAAAGTAGTCTGACTTTTTTAAATGGGTGTCCTTATAGACAACCAATTTTAGGGGTCTCTTACCCCTAAAATCTTAATCACTCCGAGTTTCAGATTCTCTGTAGTTCCCCCTTCTTGCTTCCCTCACACATCATCCACTCCATCCTCTGTATAAGTGAATGCACAGTTGGCTAGACATTACGCAATCCAGGAGAACATCTGTATGGATGCCTACAGGTCTCCCTTTAGGTAATCATTGTGTCATTGACTTGGTGGAAGCAGGCCTGAAGAACCCTGGAGAACCTGGGATTGATTGTACTAAGGACCTGGGCCATTGACTGGTGATCTGCTGGAAGATAAATGTTCCCTATGACATTATGGACAAGGAAAGAAAATTCTGCTTTCAGGATTCGTAAAAAGGTAAAGTGATGCTTTTATTTGTGCTGATATTGATCATTCATATCGAGATATAGGTGATGGACAGAGACCAAGAAAAGACTTAGATATAGACATAAATAAGGTTAACATCTCCTTCCACTTCCAGCTTGTCCACTTGCTGCAAATTCCCGATCCGATGAGCGAAGTTGAAGCAGTGCCAGCCATTCACAAAGACTTTATATTGCTTTTCTCCACTGCGGATAGAAATCTGGAAGAAACAAGACAAATCCAACTTATTTATTAAACAACAATGGTATGAAATGAAATAAAACAAACAGAAAAATAATAAAATTGTTCACATAAAAATGTGTAAAAAAAAAAAAAAATAAAAAAAAAATAAAAAAAATGTTCAAATAAATACCAGTCCCAGTTCACAAAAGTCACGTCGCAGATCCTCTAGCAAGGTGGGTTTCAAACTCACAAACCAGAAGTAGACAAAAAAGGATCGCTCTGCGTTTTCAAAACAAATGATAGATTCCCAGACTTCAAGGAAATTTTGGTAGATACTATTCACATGGCCAACACATGTAAGCGGCAGAGTGGAGGTCAGCCTTATTCCAAAATACCCATCAGAAATGCAAAGCACCAGATAGTGAAGGACCTTCAACACTGAACTCTGTTAGTTTAATATACTCACAAGCGTACAAATCGTAAACACATAAAATATAAAATCTCTCAGCGTCCTCGCCTCGTGTCAGTCCCGACCTGGGTTTCGCTCCTAAAGCTTCGTCAGGGGCTCAACTCTGCCGCTTACATGTGTTGGCCATGTGAATAGTATCTACCAAAATTTCCTTGAGAAGTCTGGGAATCTATAATTTGTTTTGAAAACGCAGCGCGATCCTTTTTTGCCAACTTATTTATTGCTTATCTATTTATAGTACTTTGGCTGAGCCAAAAATCATTCAGATGTGCATGTCTTTTTTTTTGGAGAGTAAAGCTTTTTAAAGGTCCACATTTTGTATTTCATTTCTTGATTTATTTGTATGATAAGGCAAAGTTCCAAATCCCCTACATCCTTTCACAGAACCTTTGTTAAATCATATCATTCTAGCTACCTGCAGCCACCACTAGGGGGAGCTCAACTCATACTGTATATTAGAGGGGTATTCCCATCTCAGACAATGGGGACGTATCGCTAGGGTATGCCCCCATTGTCTGATAGGTGCAGGTCCCACCTCTGGTACCCACACCTACAAGGAGAACAGAGCAGGAGCACTGTGGCTGGAGGACCTCCGGCCACCACCAGGTACTGCTCCCATAGAAGTTAATAGGAGTGCACCTCGCATGCACGGCCCCCTGCTCCCATTAATTTCTATGGGGCAGATGAAAATAGCCGAGCCAGCACTCTGCCATTTTCAGCAGCCCCATTGAAATGAATGGAGAGCAGCTGCACATGTGCAGTGCACCCTCCATTCATTTCCCCGGTCCGTTCTCAATATAGGTGCAGGTCCCAGAGGTGGGACCGCACCTTTCAGACAATAGGGGCATATCCTAGTGATATGCCCCCATTGTATGATGGGATAACCTCTTTAAGCTCAATAATAAAAAAAACAGTACGCAGGAAGTTCTTTGGCTCCCTCTAGTGGTGGACATAGGTAACCCGGGAATTTAGCATTTAAAGGGGTATTCTGGTATGCAGATATTGGTGGCCTATGCTCAGGCTAGGTCAGTGATGGCCAAACTCCAGCACTCTAGCTGTGGTGAAACTACGACTCTCAATATGCACACTTGAAATGAATTGAGCATGCTAGGAGTTGTAGTTTCACCAAAGCTGGAGTCTCGGAGGTTAGCCATCATAGGGCTAGGTACTCTAGGGACCAGAAGCACATGGTTCCTTTCCCGGTGTAGTGGCTGTGCCAGGGTATTGCAGCTCAGCTCCTATTCAAGTGAATGGGACCCGAGCTGCACTACACTGGTATTGGAAATTACACATCCATCCACTCGTGAAAACAGATGGCGAAAACAGTGATTGTGGAGGTTTCCCTGTGCCCAGCTCCCACCAATCTGATATTGATGACCCATCCTGTACTACTCTGTATATGCAGGAAATTTGGTTAAAAATTGTGCTCTGACTGATATAAAGATATTAACAAAATTAATCAGCAGATCATTCTGGACTGCTTCAATAAATGCTACAATTGATTATTAACTTGTAAAAAATATAATTTTCTATTGATATAACAACTTATTCTAGTGTGACGTCACCTGTTGTGTGTGTTCAGAGCCAATCAGAGGTCTCCCCCTGCCACTCCACCTACCTCTCACAGCACACTGGAGGCAGAGATCCTGCTGCAGCTTCCCTCACCTCCACCATTTTATACTAGATGGACATTTTGGGTGGCTAAGGAGGTTTCTGCACTTTTTCCTATAGGAAGAGAAGGTGGGAGCTACAAGCTAGAGAAAGATGCCACTTTCTCCTAAAAAGATATATTACAAATTTTCACACAGTAGTGCCGATTTTTACCAGTAGGCACATTTTATATTCCACACTGCTACCGATTTCTAGTCAGATTTCATGTCCCCAGAGACTCACATCAAAGAATTCTCCTTCTTTGAAGGGGTTTTTCGCCAGTTCCAGCTCTTCCTGTCCCCAGGTCCCATTTACAAAGCTGTTCCTGACCACGGTCTTCTTGTTAAGACGAGGGTTCAAGTGCAAAGCGACGTCGTTGGTGAGGCCAACTTTAAGATTAATGAAGAAGCTGGGGAAACATAAGAAGTGGGTTAGTAAATTATAATCAGCGTGCTCCGTAAGTAACCCATCATAACATGAAGTAGACCACGAAACCTGTTAGGAGACTGGTGGTCCCTAAAATACGTCACAGCTTGGGAGCCCTAGAATGAGCATATTAAAAACAATTGACGTCATGGACTACTGCTTCGATACATGGTGACGATTTTGGTGAGATCATCCACCTAATATATATGGGGATCTGGCAATTCTCCCTCGATGGCAGATTGAATTTCAGCATGTCCGATCCTTTATTTCCTCTTCTTCCCCTCTCCTTGTTAACATATGCACGCTCTGCTGAGTATAGCCATTTTAAGGCTACAGCCACACGTTGTGGCTCTACTGTGGATTTTGTTGCAGATTTCATCGCCTGCATTACAAAGGGTAGAGATATCTGAACCCCAAGCCAAAATTAGTTATGGCCCTGAATGCATTTGAAATAAAGGAATACACTCACCTACTCACCAGTGCATCAGTCACCGCTGCTGTGCACCAGAAGTGTGCTGTGCGGTCTGTGGTCACGTGTACCACTGCAGCCATTCACTGGCCTCAGCAGTGATGGGCCACTGTGCGGCATGTGACCACTGATCCTCCGCGGCCAGTGAATGTCTGCAGCGCTGCACGTGCCCACGTAGGAGATGTCACACTTCTGGTCCACGGTGCAGGTGAATAAGTGAGTTGATTTATTTTATTTTCAACACATTCTGGGTCTTTATTTTAGCTTGGGGGAGGGGGGTGGAATTGGAGTCGAGTCAGAGACAAACCCTTTAATAGCCACATCCCAGGTCAACATTTTCCACCGCATGTGAAGAAGGTTTTTAAAATCTCTTAAGCATGGGAAAAGTGATTAATGTAATGTTGCTGCTGGGCCTGGGCCCTGGACCATTCACCAGAAGGAGTTTGTATGAAGTGATGGTAGCCATCACCCACTGAAGTGTGGCAGAGGAATAATATCCCATGAAGATCTCAAAAGGCCATGTACAACTTCAGGGGCAATTTTTTAAAATTCATTTTACTCATTTTGGGCTAAAAATCATTTTTTTTCCAATTTGTCTTTGTCAAAGGGTTAACTGTTTTTCTAGCTGTGTGAACGGTACTTTTTACTTTTACATTGTGCCCATCTAACAAACCTTATCTCTAAATTACTAAAAAGATCAAACACTTATTTAAGCTACATTCTTATCAGCAAGATAAAAATTGAGCCATAATGTGTTTTTATAAGGTCAGAGATCAGGAGCCATCAGTTGAACTGCCTGAAGGAACAGAGTGAAAATGCAGATCCTGCTACAAGAAAAACTCAAGGCTGCACAGAGACAGGGGCTCAATATTTTCAATAAAAAAAAAAAAAACAATTGAAAAAAAAAAAAATATATGTTTAGCTCAAAATTTGTACAATGCAATCATAAAAAATAATTTAAAAAAATGCCTCCAATCCTATTCACTTATCCCTAAGGCCTCTTTCACACGAGCGTCGCGGATTTGTTCAGGATGCGTTACGGATGCGTTGCGTTAAAAACGCGCGGATTGCATGCGGATGCAATGCGTTGCGTTTTTAACGCACCCCCATTCATTTCTATGGAGCCTGGGCTGCGTGAAAAACGCAGAATATAGAACATGCTGCGTTTTTCACGCAACGCAGAAGTGATGCGTGAAAAAAAACGCTCATGTGAAAAGCACCATTAAAATGAATGGGTCAGGATTCAGTGTGGGTGCAATGTGTTCGCATCACGCATTGCACCCGCGCGGAAATCTCGCTCGTGTGAAAGGGGCCTAAGGGTTTTTTCCCCACATGTCAGATTTGACATGGTTTTTTTTGTTCAGCATTTGTGCTGAACTCCCAATCAGATCTGATGCAGGTTTTACACACCCATGTTTATGCCACAGAAAAAAAAAAAAAAAAAAAAAAACTATTGGCATGATGATTATTCCCACCAATTTTGTACAAAAAAAAAAAAATAAAAATATCCAGAGGAAATCCAAATGCAAGCATCAACTTCTGCCCCGATAGGTCCGATTTGCAATATGCAAACCCGACGCCAACCCATGGCCTTAGACATCTGTCTTTCATGGTGTTCTGTGATCACATGTTATTGGTCCTGGAACTTGGCAGCTCATTGCTCCTCACCTTTTGGCTTTAGATTTTACCATTCCTTTCACCACCACAGTGCGTTTCGGGATCATCCCACCTCGGATGAATGTTGAGAATGGAACTGCCTGGAAAAAAAAAAACAAAAAAAAACAAAACAATATTACTAGGTCACTCAGTGGCGACAATCATACTGAACTCATGATGCGAATACCGTCCAAGACCTCATAGCAAGCCACAAATCTCCATCTGACTGTGGGTCTAATGACCCGAGCTAACCGAGGCTGCAAGTTCGAATTATTAGATCCACGTCAGGCCGGGATTTGTGGCCGTCCTACAGATGCTAAAATTCATCCATATAACGCTAGACTGAATGTAGCCCAAGAGGTATAATAATAGGAAGAACTGAGTACTTACTGGATTTACAAAAGGAGGTCCCATCATAGGCTGTATGAAAATAAGGAAAAACCGTGAGACTGGAGAATGTACCTTCAACGTGGAGAAGCCTTACATACATTGGATTTGAGTCTACATTTCATAACAGGTTTCTTGAAATTGACAATCCCCTTTAGCTGTCTGGCACATTTTTAACTATTGTTCCCAATTTCTGATTAAAATGACGTCAATAGTAACCCTACCACCCGCTATCCCCAACATACTGACCACGAGATTGGACTGTGCAGCCGACAACACGAGACCCTGAAATGAATACGCAATGATTAGTACATTCATTATGATCTATCAAGATTACCCTTCCCCCCCCCCCCCCCCCCCCAATTCAGAACCCCCCCCTACCTCCGGGTGTCTAAGAGGCAGGACCCCCAACCCCCATTCCTATGCCCTTCAAAAAGATAATTGTAGGGGTGCTGGGAGTCAGACTGCCACTGATCAGATACAGAGTTGTCCACAAATTAAGATTTGCTTCATGTAAATGTGCCACCAATCGCAGAGTGAATGAGCAATTATGTAGCATGAACATTAGTATGAACACTCATCCCCGATAATTGCCCTGATCCTCAGGCCATGGTCCCTTTACACAAGCTGACTGACCAGGCAATTATCAGGAATTAACAATTCATTCTCAATAAATTGCCTGAGTGGAGGTGAGAGCTGCATTTACATGCAGCAACCACCTGTACTATATGGGGACGAGCGATCATTACGGAGATCGTTTATCCCCATTTTTTGCTTCGGAGGCGCAGATTGCTGGTTACACAGGATAGTCTGCTGTATGGAAACCATGACTTTAAGGGCTGCATCAACGATGCTCTTACTTCATGAAATGTTTTTTTTTTTTTTTAGGCAATTGGTGGAATTTTTACAGAGGGCAATTATCAGGAAAGAGCATTTGTTCTCGATAACTGGCAAATGTAAAAGCGACTCCAGGTAACCTTATAACCCGAGTTAAAATGAATTGTGAATTTGTAGGTACAGAAGTACCATGCAAGGTCATTCAAAAAGGACCTGTCACCCCTCCTGACATGTCCGTTTTAGTAACTACTTGCATTTCCCTTGTAATAAGAATCGATTCTCCAGAGTTATGACTATGTTTTGCCGTTCCTTTATTATTCCTGCTAGAAGTTATGAATGAATTGCTAGCAGTTTGCAATGAAGGTCCAGATCAGCGCTACCAGTTGAGGGCGGGACTGCCAGTGCAGGGACACATCCCCAACTAGTAACATTCAGCTGAACCTTCATTCCAAACTTCTAGCAATTCGTCCATGCCGTCTAGCAGGAATAATAAAGAATAGATGCTAAAGAATGGTTATTACATGGGGGATGCAAGTAGATACTAAGGCAGACAAGTCACACTCAGGGGCGTAACTACCATAGCGGCAGACCATGCGACTGCTGTGGGGCCCCGGGCAAGAGGGGGCCCAGTCTTAGTTGGGATTATCTCCTCTTCTACTGGAGGTGAAAACTTGGTCAGGACTCTACCCTCTAAAGGAACAACTTTTAGCAAATGAAGCAGTGGAAAAATGGCCCAAGGGTCATTGAAAAGGGTTTAGGCAGAAACCCTTCTGTCCTGTGTGGGGACCTGGTTTGATCCTTGCTATGGGGCCCTTACTGCTCTATGTACGCCACTGGTCACACTCTAGTGTAGTCGGGGTGCCTTAGATAATATATTGCCTGTTTTACTGTTTTTACGTAATCTTTATATACACCAAGTCTGATTGGGAGGAAATGTCTGACTGCAGGGATCTCCAGATACCATTTCTGGCTGTGTATGTTTGTCGAGTCTTGCTGTATTTGCCTCTAGTATATGGTCAGGGATGGATGCTTGTTTCAGCCACATTTTTGTGGATTTAATGTTTCTGAGCTGCGTCCCTACATTCTCCATAATAACTGTAGAGCCACAATCGCTCATTGATACTTACGCCCTTTACACCAGGTCCACTGCCCACAATGCTCAGCTCTTGGACAATAATATCTCCAGACACTTGCATCCAGTTAACTCTCTCCAGGGGAATTCTGTGTCCAAACTCGTAGAAAGGCTCACCATTAGCAAACACCTGGATAACGTGGAGGAGAATGTGCAAGCAATGGTGTAACATGTTCAGGTTAAGCATCACGTACAGAGGCTGTGTAGTTAAAGGGCAAATCCTCCCATAATGTTTTGGCACATATCCTATGTTAGCGTGCATGTGTGACCACCCCTTCATTCACAGTTGGGCCTGATGTTTGCAAGCCAAGCACTGTACTCAACCATCTCAGACAGTCCCATACACACTTAATGGAGCCGCCTGGTCTATGCATGCCCCACTGTAGGGCCCTGGAGCAAGGGTACTTTGGACTATGGACATTTGCCCTTATTGCTACTACGCAAAAATAATCAACCTGACTGTCAGGTTTAGCTCTGTTTATGTCGGAAGACATGTTTATGTCTGGAAAAGCTGCTTAGTCATTCCTATATACTTGCATTGAAACTATATACAAGTCTAGGATGACAGAAATTGTAACATTTTGTCTGTTTAGGCTGTGCTTCTCCACTCCCCCCCCCTCCAACTAGAAGTTTCTAGTTCAGCTAGAAACTGTATATAAGGTGAGAAGTCAGAGCCCCTAGTGATCTGCAGATAGGGACCAGTGCTTAGTAGAAGAGATTGAGAAGATGACTCCGATGAGGATGCTGAGCCACAGACCCTGGGTTACCAGCCCATTGACCAAGGTTCTAGATGGATTACTGAACAGACCCTATGCCACCAGCCTTCTGAAAGAGAGGAACAGCTAGCTCAGGCTGTATTGTTTTGCACCCTGACTGTCTGGACATATTTCCCATTGGGGTGCACCACACCATCCCTTCTGTAGAGCAGCAACACGTGGTGACACTGAGTGTGTCCAGGGGGCCTAGCCTAGTGTTAAGTCACCCCAAACCAAGGCACTGCACCACTACAATGCCATTCACCCAGGGTAGTTGGGCACCACCATTCCTGCAACTGTTGGGAACCCCAGTGGTTGGACCATCAGGAATCATAGAATGATACATATCCTGTGGATAGGTTGTTTGTCCCAATACAAACAGCACCAGAGATCAACAACTTGAGTCTGGCCAAGCCAAGATGCCCATCATAGGAATGGATAAGGAAAATGTGCATGGACAGGTTATCAGTCTCAGTCATATCTTCAATAGGATGCCTGTGTCCATCTTACCTGATAGTTGTTGCGAGTCACCTCGATCATGATGAAGAAGACTTTCCCGGATTTAAAAGGCATCTCTCGCTTCATTTCCTCTTCTCCCCAAGCAATCACCTTGTCTTGAGTTGAAGACAAACGCGGTCACGGCCATCATATCGAGGGTTCATGTGGAAGGCAATGTCTGAATGGTCATCCTGTCCAGTGGCCAAGTTGACAACAAACCTTAACCAAACCAAAAGTGAAAGAATAGCAATACATAAAACCAAAATCGTAACGCAAGATAGGAAGGCAAAAAAGCAGAAGCCACACCTCTGATAAGCGGTGGGTGGGATGATGCTGTGGGTATGAAGGTACGCTCTCTGAATGGTGGAGAAGGTCATGCCTCCAACCCTCCCCACAACATGATTTGGCCAGATCCTCAATGCCAGGTAAAGAAAGGAGCTTCTAAAAGGTGGCCATACACCAGAGATTTTGGTCAGCCAAAAAGATTGATGGAAACCATTTCCTGCCAACCTTCAACATACGAGGTTGACAGATGCCAACCAATGGCAGATATCTGTTGTAAAGTTGCTCAGCCATGTTAGATTTATTTCAGTGACTATTGGACACTGTAATGAAAGATCTACATGCCATCAATGGTGGTCCAGACCAGGCCACAGATCACAGCAGAGATCAATCGGTCATTTTGGCTGAACTGTTGTTTAACTTATGGCATGGTTGTCCAAGATGTCAACCTTCATAGACCAATCGTCAGCGATAAGCCTTTAGTAAAATGGCTGCCTGTTTATCCAGGACACGCGCACTGCCACTTGTGGCCGACACACTGACAGTGATGCTACTGAGGGTTCAGCTATTGTGTTCCATACTTCTGATTTCTGTGTATACCCCGATGAGATTTTTTCATTTATTAAATAAAAATTAATTTTGAACACATCTTACATAAGGTCGTATGATTGGACTTACCTGTTATATTTACTGGGGAGCGTGGCCTGAACACACACAATCATCCCGGGGCGCAGGCCACCAGCAATTATAGAGGTAAATGGGATGGGCTGCAACAAATCACAGTAATACAAGTGATAAGAATCTGGAATTGTTTTCACATCAAATAAGCTGCATGTAAAGGTCAGGAAAGTAATTCCAAAACTTAAAGGAACCCTATTTTGGAGGATATCCTTAAAGGGGACCTGTCTCTTCTCCTGTCATGTCTTAGTAACTACTTACGTCCCCCCCCCCCCCCCCCCCCCCCCAATAATGATAAAATACAAATACATTTCTAGCAGTTTTATTGAAGGTTCAGATGATTGTTACCAGTTGGGGTGTGTTCCTGCACAGTCTAGCACTATCCAATCAGTGATTCTGGTGTCAGACACACCCCCAATGGTTAACACCCACCTGGACCTTCTCTACAAACTGCTAGTAATTCATGTGTAGGGACACATTCTTAAATTTGTAGGAGGAATAAATAGAAGAGCAACACAACATACAGTTATAAGAAAAATTTTGCAGAACTGATATTTCATGGGGAATAAAGGGATTTAAATGGGCAAGAGGTCAGGAGAGGTGGTGGTCTTTTGTTTAGATTTAGACACTGTTGTAAAACACAGAGCCAGGATGAAGATGACCATAGACATCATATATTTCTGATGTCTGTGGTGACCAACATACAATACAATCACACAATCCTAAATTGCAGCAAATTTCGGAACAGACTTTCTTCCACCTTGGCCACCTACATTAACAAATACAGCAGCAGGATAGGCCACAAAACATTGTTCAGTGAGGACCAACCATTGAAACCCTTACTGTGTGAGGAGAGAGCAGGCCACAGACCCAGTCTCTTCTCATTATATAGCTAGTGGGACCTCTCTTACTAGGTTCAACCTTCCTTAAAGGGGTTCTCCGGGAATTAAGAAAATGAAAATACTTAAGTATTAATTCATTATAAATATATTACCAAATACCTTTCATTAGTTATAATGCCTCATTTTGTCTAGGGAGCAATCATTAGGAGAAACAAAATGGCCACTGTCCCATTAGTGCACAGAAAACCCGTCCTAATCACACAGGAGGACAAGTTACTTTACAACACTGAGGTAAAGAGCTGCCTCATCCTCCTCTCTGCTCGTCAGGGATTATAATCCTGAATACAGATAAGATCTTTAGCTGAATCTCTGTAGGAATGGAGTTCATGAGCAGATGTGGCTAATGAGCAGCAGCTCTTGTATGCAGTCTCCATTACCACAGTCTATCCTGTCCGTCCTCTCTGTACTTCATGTCTCCTGATGAACTCCATTCCTACAGAGATTCAGCTAAATATCATAGTAAACTCTAGTCAGTCACTGACAGAGCAGAGAGGAGGATGAGGCAGCTCTTTACCTCAGTGTTGTGAAGTAACGTGTCCTGATGTGTGATTAGGACAGGTTCTGTGTGTACTAATAGGACGGCGGCCATTTTATTTCTCCTAATGATTGTTCCCTAGACAAAAATCGAGCCATAATAACTAATGAAAGGCATTTGGGAATATATTTATAATAAAGTAATACTTACGTATTTTCATTTTCTTAATTCCTGGAGAACCCCTTTAAATGTAGGGAGGTTCTCATTCAGCTAGGACGTTTCAATAGTCATCTGATGGGCTCTCTCAATTAGAAAGCACATCAAATGACTAGTGAAATGTCTTCAAGAAGAAATACAAGTCCAGTTGCTCTGACTTCTTCCTGGTGACAACTTCCTCGAATGTTTCAGATTTGCTAACCAAACTTTTGATATACGCGGAATGAATAGTCAAGTATCTTGTGCCAAGAGATGTCGGAGGTGCCTTCAGAATGATCCTGAAGACACCTCTGATGAACGCAAGCAAGCAGTTTAGGCTGTGGGATTATGCCAGTCAAAAGAGCTCTATTACTGCAAGACTGGGTTAGATGACAGACCTGAGCATATTGTTGGCACCAATTTTGGCAGGGTCTGCCAAAAGTCTCAGGATTATGGGGACCTCTCATTTGCCATTAGGAGAAACAGGGACTGGACAAGTTTTTTTTTTTTTTTCTTCAACCTGCCTGGACCTTAGCAGAAACCGTTGTCTGGCAGATGCTTATTCCGGCTCCCATCTCTGCCAAATCAAATTAGAATTAATAGAATCAATGGTGATCGCTGTGGGGTATTCTGTAAAGTCCCCCAAGGGTCGATGATGTACTTTGTACAGCACCTTATGTTTTCCCGACCCGAATACAAACATGACTTCGAAACGAGACCAGTCCTTTGTTAGAACAGTTGACCTCATGGCAGGGGGTCTTCTTTTTCTATTATGGCAAAATTGGTGGTGTCCCTAGGAAGTCTCATCTTGTGGGTGGTAGCCTACTGATTTGCTAATGCAGAGAAGGACATCTGTTCAACTAGAGAACAAAGCAGCAGACCGCAGTCCCCAATGTTGTATCTGCATAGCATTTTGTCTCCCACACAGTAAACAGGAATGATATGCAATCCATACAACTCTACATCCCCTACCGCTCCTGGACCAATGTACTATATTGAAGTATATTGAGCAGCTGCAACATCATTACTCACTGAAAGATTCCACACCAAAAAAAAAAAAAAAAAAAAAAAAAAAAAAAAAAATCCTAGACCTGGACTATGGGGGCAACTAAAATTGGAGCACCTAAGCCATGGTTAAAGGGGTTTTCCAGGATTTTACTACTGATCGGTGGGGTGTCCGACTCCCGCCGATCAGCTGTTTGAGAAGGTGGCGGCACTCCTGTGGTCGGCGCTTCCTTCTCTCAGCTCCCCAAGCACAGCGCCATACATTGTATAGTGGCTGCGCTTGGTAGCATGCTCAGCCCCATTCACTTCAATGGAGCTGAGCTGCTTCTAGGCCATGTGACCCATGAACGTGATGTCACTGGCCTAGGAAAAGCTAAGAGCTAAGAGCAGGCCACGGCGCTCACAGGAGCACCGGTGCCTTCTCAAACAGCTGATCGGCGGGGTCCCAGGTGTCGGATCACCACCAATCAGATACTGGTGATCCTGAGGATAGGTCATCAGTAGTTAAATCCTGGAATATATATATATATATATATTATATATATATATAGCGCAAAGTAAAAAAATGAAAGCAGCACTGCCAAGTGGAAAGAAGGTAAAGGTGTGCCAGCGGTTTAGAATCCGGTCAAAATCCTTCATAAAAATAAAGAAATTCCGCAGCACTACCAGTTTGTGCTTAAATCAAGGTGATTTATTCCACCAAATGCGACGTTTCAGTCCACACAATGGGAACTTTTCTCAAGCAACCATGTGTAATACAACAATGCCATAGGTATTTAAAGTCAGCATCATCAATTGATAATAGTTTGTGTCAATTACATAATTATCCAGTGTACATACATATATCTAAAGTAATTCATAATCATAATATACATAATTATGTGCATATCTCTATATGTCAAGTGATAAAATAACTCGTGAAAAAATATATAATTCAAAAACATCAAAATTTCATGTAACAATTAATTGATCATCATACGTGCAATCATAACACCTGTGTGTGACATGTGATTCACATAAATACATGATAAAACTAGACAATATAAAACCAACCCACCAGCACATGTGTCCCATTCGAGCGGCGTTGTGTGGAGTACACTGCGTCTGCGCTAGTCTCAAAGTGTATGCGCTCCATCGTGAAGCGCACACGTGACTATCAAAAGAGGTCACATGACCACCAAATTGCGTCTCAGTCTGAAGCGCACACATAATCCTAAAACGCAGTCACATGATCAAACCAGGTAACAATAAAGATAAAAATGTATGATATCCATTTATTTATTTATTAATAATAAAGTCAATATTACATGGGATAATTATCCCCAAACTCCTAAATCAAAACTTGCCAATAGAAAATTATTACATGCAGGAACATAGGTGTTAGCCCATACGTATCAATGCCGTCAATTCCATTCATGTGGTTACTGTATTACGGGGGGGGGGTCAAACAATACGTCGGAAACACTCCCATGTCCGTACGTGTAGTGACCGATGCGACTTGCCTCACCATATCCATTCCTGGACATAGTGTGGTTACTTGTCGAATCATTACCCCTACGGTTTCATAAGTAGCAGCGCTCGATATCCCGACAGTGCAGAGGAGCATGTGTATCCACACATATCTCCCCTACCTCCGTCCGTGATCCAAGCGCTTAATAAGCAATGAAAGGGCTACAGTAATAACTGTTCTATAATATACCATATTGGCAAGTATAAGGTGTAGGAGAAAGAGTATATCACGTACATATGAGTTATGATCACAAGATCAAGAGCAAAAATTACAAAAAATAAATAATAAAATTAAAATCTATTGTCACTATTGAGTCAGATTTCTATCTTTCTTGACAGGTTGTTAAGACAGTATGCAATTACAGCTAGGTCTTACATACAGGATACAACACATTTTTTGAACCAGTTAGATAAGGTCACTATACCGGATGGGGCTTTTTTAGTCTCGTTGGATATAGCGAGTCTGTATACTTCGATCCGGCATGAATTCGGCATGAGTGTGGTTAAAAGAGCCCTATTGGACTCTCACTCAACTGAATGTCAGGAATTCATTGTACAGTTATTACATTTAGTTCTAAATTGTAATTATTTCCTTTTTGGAGATCATTACTATATGCAAATGAGGGGGACGGCCATGGGGTCGAATGTCGCACCAACGTACGCGAACATCGCCGTCTCCCACATTGAGGAGACGTCGGTCTATGTATCCCACCATTTCAGACATGTTCTGAGATGGTGACGATACATCGACGACGTTTTCCTAATTTGGACTGGTACAGAGGTGGAATTATCATCCTTTTTCACATATCTGAATACCATTGACAATGACATCAAATTCACCATGGATTATTCTATGAAAGATACATTTTTTGGATGTGGCTATCCGAATACAAACAGGGATAATACATACGGATGTATATGTTAAACCTACGGATAGAAATACTCTTAAGATATGATAGTGCACATCCCAGACCAATGGTTAGATCATTACCACTTAGCCAATTCCTTAGAGCGAAAAAAATTGTCAGTGATACTTCACAATTGGATAGCACCTTAAACAGGATGAAATGTTCCTTTAAAAAAAACGGGTTTCCCAGAAATTGTTTTGAATAAACATCTTGACACGGTTAGTAAACAGAATAGGACAAAATTAATCACTCAGACATCAGGTAGGACTAATAATATGACCAATAGGATCCCTTTTACAACTACTTTTTCAGAACATAGTTATGCCATTAAGAAAATTGTACAAAAAAATTGGACAACTATTAAGAATAATTTACCGCACATTGAGATATTACAAAATCAGCCCCTAATGTCTTATCGGAGACCTAAGAATCTCCGCGATAGGTTGGTGCATACTGATGTAGGTCCACAAAAAAACAACAGGACAAATGTACCTTACACTACAAAAAAAAAGGTTGCTTCCCTTGCCTTAATTGTATCAATTGTCGTTATTTAAAAAAAGGGGGTTATTTTGAACATCCCTCTAGTGGATTGAAGTTTAAAATCAATTATTTTCTAACATGTGACTCTACCTTTATAATCTATGTGTTTATGGTGTCCGTGTCCACTATTTATACGTGGGTGAGACATCTCTAGACTTTAAGACACGGGTGAATCAACACCGATATTCATTTCGAAAGAAGAGGTGTGATTTACCCGTGTCTAAGCATTTTACTGATCTAGGCCACAAAGAATGTGATCTTAGATGTATGATTATAGACCACATACCTATTTCTAGACGTGGTGGTAATCGAACACTAACATTAAAAAGAAGGGAAATTGTATGGATAGATAAATTGAATACTTTAAAAACCAAATGGACTTAATGTGGATTATAGACCGTGGATTCATGCGTGATACCCGGCTCTGTCTCTATCTCTCTCCGGCTTGTATATTGATATAGCAATGTTATTTTGTTTGATAATAAAGGATACATTTTTTATCTTTTATAAGGATTAGCTCACATCACAATAGAAATGTGGAATACCAGAATGGTTTTTGTCCCATGTTGTTGTTTCGGTGGATTGTGTCGAGCTTACTGTTTGTCTGTGCAGCCTTATGCATTTTTCTATTTATTTTTTATATTAATAGATAGATTTTAATTTTATTATTTATTTTTGTAATTTTTGCTCTTGATCTTGTGATCATAACTCATATGTACGTGATATACACTCTTTCTCCTACACCTTATACTTGCCAATATGGTATATTAATAGAACAGTTATTACTGTAGCCCTTTCATTGCTTATTAAGCGCTTGGATCACGGACGGAGGTAGGGGAGATATGTGTGGATACACATGCTCCTCTGCACTGTCGGGATATCGAGCGCTGCTACTTATGAAACCGTAGGGGTAATGATTCGACAAGTAACCACACTATGTCCAGGAATGGATATGGTGAGGCAAGTCGCATCGGTCACTACACGTACGGACATGGGAGTGTTTCCGACGTATTGTTTGTTTGACCCCCCCCCGTAATACAGTAACCACATGAATGGAATTGACGGCATTGATACGTATGGGCTAACACCTATGTTCCTGCATGTAATAATTTTCTATTGGCAAGTTTTGATTTAGGAGTTTGGGGGATAATTATCCCATGTAATATTGACTTTATTTATTAATAAAATAAATGGATATCATACATTTTTATCTTTATTGTTACCTGGTTTGATCATGTGACTGCGTTTTAGGATTATGTGTGCGCTTCAGACTGAGACGCAATTTGGTGGTCATGTGACCTCTTTTGATAGTCACGTGTGCGCTTCACGATGGAGCGCATACACTTTGAGACTAGCGCAGACGCAGTGTACTCCACACAACGCCGCTCGAATGGGACACATGTGCTGGTGGGTTGTTTTATATTGTCTAGTTTTATCATGTATTTATGTGAATCACATGTCACACACAGGTGTTATGATTGCACGTATGATGATCAATTAATTGTTACATGAAATTTTGATGTTTTTGAATTATATATTTTTTCACGAGTTATTTTATCACTTGACATATAGAGATATGCACATAATTATGTATATTATGATTATGAATTACTTTAGATATATGTATGTACACTGGATAATTATGTAATTGACACAACTATTATCAATTGATGATGCTGACTTTAAATACCTATGGCATTGTTGTATTACACATGGTTGCTTGAGAAAAGTCCCATTGTGTGGACTGAAACGTCGCATTTGGTGGAATAAATCACCTTGATTTAAGCACAACTGGTAGTGCTGCGGAATTTCTCTCTCTCTCTCTCTATATATATATATATATATATATATATATATATATATATATATATATATATATATATATATATATATATATATATATATATATATATATATATATATATATATATATATATATATCTCCATCCAACTCTGTTAGTTTATTGCACCCGTCAAGATGATTGCTAATATTTTTTCAAAATTTTCACCATGACCTGTGTGCATCCTGAAAACACGAGTCATTTGCTACCAATGGGCCTCAGACGAAAGAACCATAAAAAAAACAAAAAACAAAACAGTTTCTTCCCTTGGGACAAAAATTCAGATCACTGTCCTAACCCTGTATCTAAACACCCTAAGGTAGAGTATCTTGTTGGCACCTACATTAGCACCCCTCACCTATACCTCTGTGTGCCCTCCTTGCTCCCTACAGTGGACCTCTCACAGTGCTACCATTAGGAGGAGAGGAGAAGAAGGCTTATCCAGACCATGAAAGTTATCAAAGTTCTTGCACTTGTGTAATATTAAATCATGATATCAGTAATCGACCGTCTCTTCTACACACGGGTTGGAATTTGAGGCAGACCAGGAACTGTAATTTTAGCTATGATTTATGCACCACATGACGGGTGTGACTCATTGCTTCTTTCACAATGCAGTACTTGTGATCTGGTCTTCTCATGGACGGTATGTCAGACAGGGTGTGTCACTGAGCATGTGCGGGGCTTTGCCCACTCATCCAACTACTGACTCACACGGGAGAAAACAAGTTGAGGCAGAAATCCTTGGAAGTATGTGTGTTTTTTGGCGGTAATTTCTCGTATATAATTTCTGGCCAAAAATCCTGCAACTTTCCCCCGTGTAGGCCAGTTTTCTAAATGGTCTAAATTTAAAGGGAATCTGTCACCACCCTCCACCGTTTATAAGCGGCACTATAGCTCTGCTGCAGCCCTATTTGAATTTACCTTTACATCCAGAGAATGGTTACTCCCCCCATCCCCCCCCCCCCCAAATATGCTAGGTTAGGTTGAAAAGAGCCCAAGGGTCTGCGCTTAACCACGCCGGAGCCCAGCCGCACCCATCGGCAGCGACTTCTCCTCCTCCTCCTCACTCCTGTTCAGTCTAAGGCGCTGACAGATACCAGTCCAAATACTAGTATTAAACTTGGATTATAACCTATTCACCATGTGCAATTTTTGCAAAAGTTGCATCTCCACGCCAGGCAACCCCCTGGTGTTCTTTTAAACTGGCGTAAACTGAATTCCTCTTGTGCTATTTCATAAATTTTGCACAACCTCAACACAAAAACAGACTTAAATTACACAAAAATCACTGCAGATAGAATTCCCCCCTTAGTACTTCTCATACTCTAGAAAACCATTGTTTCTACTGAAGCCAGCCTCCACTTGCAAACATGGCGGAAACGTGGAAAATATGTATTTTCCTAATGCTCAAGTTCCCCCTCAAGTTCTTGTAGGCAGTAGCCATCTTCCCCAGCCGGTGGGAGTGCTGGCAGCGCTTTATAAATGTACAACCCCTCACCCTGCAGGCTTGACACTTGCATATATTCAGGATCGAACTGGCCCACCAGTGGATCCACTGATAGGGCCACACACACAATAATGGACACCAAAATAGTGTCTCTTATGGCTTGATTCAAACCACCTTTTTCACCTTACCATGGTACTGTATAATTGTATTGTGCTCTGTTGAGATGGCGGTGGCCCCAAGCCATTTCCTCTA
>ONZH01009494.1:0-81480 GCA_900303285.1 Rhinella marina
TATTCTCTAGACTGCGCTAGTGTATCACACACCTTACAAAGTGCACTGGACTGTAGTTATATAATTGAGTGAAAAACATATTCTCTAGACTGCGGCTAGTGTATCGCACACCTCACAATTGTTCACTGGACTGTAGTTTATATAATTGAGTGAAAAAAAAACATATTCTCTAGACTGCGGCTAGTGTATCACACACCTCACAATTGTTCACTGGACTGTAGTTTATATAATTGAGTGAAAAAAACGTATACTCTAGACTGCGGCTAGTGTATCGCACACCTCACAATTGTTCACTGGACTGTAGTTTATATAATTGAGTGAAAAAAATTATTCTCTAGACTGCGGCTAGTGTATCACACACCTCACAATTGTTCACTGGACCGTAGTTTATATAATTGAGTGAAAAAATTATTCTCTAGACTGCGACTAGTGTATCACACACCTCACAATTGTTCCCTGGACTGTAGTTTATATAATTGAGTGAAAAAAACGTATTTTATAGACTGACGCTGCTGTACAGCACACCTCACAATTGTTCACTGGACTGTAGTATATATAATTGAGTGAAAAAAACGTATTCTCTAGACTGCGGCTAGTGTATCGCACACCTCACAATTGTTCACTGGACTGTAGTTTATATAACTGAGTGACAAAACGTATTCCCTAGACTGCACTACAGATCCCAGCAAGCCAAGGTACAGCAGCAGCAAAAATGAGTACTGAGAGGACTTTGGGCAATTTCATTGGGGTCTGTGTGGACCATGTGCTGTCCCCTTTCTGCCACCAGTACACAGTGTGCAGCCAAGATGGCGGTAGCTGCACTACAAGTCCCAGCCAGCAGCCGAGAGGAGGACAAAAAAAATGTCGTTGTAGCCCTTAGAAGGAGCGTTGGGTTCTTTGTGTTTGATTCCTGCCTAACCAGATTCTAATTTCACGCCCTAACAGTGTGCAGCCAAGATGGCGGTTGCTGCACTACAAGTCCCAGCCAGCAGCCAGGAGGAGACAAAAAAAAAAAAAAAAACGTGCTTGCAGCCCTTAGAAGGGCTGTTGGGTTCTTTGTGGGTGATCCCTGCCTAACCAACAACTAAATTCAGGCCCTAACACTCTCCCTGACAGACAGCAGGTCTATCCCTAATCTCATGAAGATGGAGTATGACGCAAGCAGCGCGGGACCAGATTCTTATATTCCCAGGTCATCTGATCTGGCCAGCCAATCCCTTCTATCGACTTGTAGGGGCCCCACGTGATGCTAGGAGGTACCAAAGACTCTCCTGCATGTTGATTGGCTGAAAAAAGGTGGCTATCATGCAGGAAGAGGAAGTTGCCATTTCCTCGAGGATCGCGATATGCTCGTCCGAGTAGCGAGTATATGCGAATACCCTAATGCTCGAACGAGCACCAAGCTTGGACGAGCATGTTCGCTCAACTCTATTTATAATAGCTCATGTGGTCTAGGGACCAATCATCAGGGGAAATAAAATGGCCACCGTCTGTTAGTACACACAAAGCCTGTCCTAATCACACAGCAGGACAAGTAACTTCACAACACTGAGGTAAAGAGCTGCATCATCCTCCTCTCTGCTCTACCTGTCAGGAGTTATAATCCTGAATACAGCGGATACAATCTTCAGCTGAATCTCTGTAGGAATGGAGTTCATAAGGAGACATGAAATACAGAGAGGACGGACAGGACAGACTGTGGTAATGTGGGGCTGTGGTAACGGAGACTGAATACAAGTGTTGCTGCTCATTATCCACACCCTCCCCTCTGTGCTTCATATCTCCTCATGAACTCCATTCTTACAGAGATTCAGCTGAAGATCATATCAGCTGTATACTGACAAACAGAGCAGAGAGGAGGATGAGGCATCTCTTTAGCTCAGTGTTGTAAAGTAACTTGTCCTCCTGTGTGATTAGGACAGGTTTTGTGGGTACTAATAGGACGGCGGCTATTTTATTTCTCCTAATGATTCCTCCTAGACAAAACAAGTCTTTATAACTAATGAAAGATATTTGGGAACATGTTTATCATAAATTACCATTTAAATATTTTAATTTTTTGAATTCCCGGAGAACCCCTTTAAGTATTAGTTAATCCTTTGCATTAGTCCTCTGAAGTATTGCACCTGCAGTAATGAACACATGAGCTGACAACATCATAAGTAACAAGAAATCAAGGAGTCAGTGGGGTTGCACTGAATATTGTGTAAAACCGTTTGATGCATTTTTGGGAATTTACAACATAGCTTATGCTACTTTCACACCAGCGTTTTTGCTGGATCCGTCATGGATCAGCAAAAACGCTTCCGACATGATAATACAAACGTCTGCATCTGTTCTGAACGGATCCGGTTGTATTATCTTTTAAATAGCCAAGACGGATCAGTCATGAACTCCATTGAAAGTCAATGGGGGACGGATCCGTTTTCTATTGTGTCTGAGAAAACGGATCCGTCCCCATTGACTTACATTGTGAGTCATGACGGATCGGTTTGGATCAGTTTCTTCATGCGGACACCAAAACGCAGCAAGCAGCGTTTTAGTGTCCGCCTCCAAAGCGGGATGCTGACTGAACTGAAGCAAACTGAAGCAAAACTGATGCATTCTGAACGGATCCTTTTCCATTCAGAATGCATTAGGACAAAACTGATCAGTTTTGGACCATTTATGAGAGCCTGTGACAGAACTCACAAATGGATCCTTACAACGCAAGTGTGAAAGTAGCCTTATTCAATTTCTTATGTTCGGAAGTGAAATACTAGTAGAATGTAAATTGTTCAATACCATGAGGTCTCGGAAGAAATGCTTATGTAATGTGGCCTGTTCAGTTCCAAGCCTAAACCTAGGAAACAGAATGGCCCACACTGTCAGGTTGTTATATTTGGTGTTATTTTTTTGTTTGTTTGTTTTGCTGTTTTTTTTTTAATTCCTGTATATACCTTCATATGAAGAGTTGAACATTTTGTATAAGAGTTGCACGTTCACAGAAGAAAAACAATGACTTATGATCAAATCTAAAATGAGGTTATGGGGCAGACTTCATACCCCGCAGTGGTAAATGGAGTCAGTCAGTTTCGATATTGGAGCTCACACTGTGGCCATAAGTCTTGTATGACCTCAATTTGTTGTTGCCACAAAGCTAAGGTAGAGGCGCACAACCCGAGTGTGGAAGATTTACTAAAAGTGAACAGCTACTGAATGCACCCAACAAATAACCATATAAACTTCACATTGCTCCACTGCTACATGCTAAACTGAGAAAGCTCAGATTTAAAATGACTAAACTAGTAATTTTCTCTATAGTTCTTCAGGGAGCAGTGCAACAGTAGTGTAATAACTGCTCTGCAGGTGAGTGATCTCCCTTACTCGGCAGGAGGTACGTAGCCCAACACTGAAAAACAAATGTGTTATGTACTTTCCTATTGTTCTCTTGGGGTCATATACAATCTAGCATGCTTATCTTTCTAGAAACACAATTAAAAGTCATATTTCAGTAACATTATGCACTGGAGTCCCGTAATAAAATCCATGCTGGAGGCACTACTCTGCAAATGTAAATATACCTGATTTTTAATGGAAACGTATCTTAAGCAAATTAATGTTTATTTACTTAGCAAGTGGATTTCAGCCTTTATGCAGAAAACCTGCGTCAAGCTCTTATAGTGCGTTCTGTTAAATCGAAGCACTTAAAGGGTGCTACTTATAGCAACAAGTTTCTATTCTTGATTTGTTGCATGCAAATGACTATTTTTCTTACAAGTATTATTAATTTAAATTACTGGGAAAATTCCATATTATTATGACTAAAATGCTGCCATCTAATGAACTGATTATATAGTATAAAATAACAAAAGTAACCTTTACATGGCTAGATGATATATGTGGTTCAACCTGAGAGATGGAAGATCTATGCCAATGACTATGTTAAAGGATATATTAATTATGAATATTTTGTATGATATTAAAGGGGTTCTCCGGCCTCTTCTTTAAATTTGGGGAACTTTAATTACCTGTGGAGGGAAGTATATTACAGGTATACTTACCCTCTGCAGCGCAGCCCTTCATACGATCCTCTTCACGATCACGTGACCGCTCCAAATGCGATTTCCAGGCTTCCGGTCCAGCGCCGTCTTCTTCTTTTCCTGCTTGAGGCAGGAGACGGAACGTCATTGCTGACGTCACCACCTTCTGCCGGCCTTCTCAGGTCCCAACTCATGCAAACTACTGCGCATGCGCCGGGACCTGTCCGGCTGATCGCTATGCTTTACAGGTCACTAGGGCACCGTTGATGGCAAAGGGGCACATGAGGGGCACTGAGAATGGCAAAGGGGGCATATGAGGGACACTGTTAATTTTAAAAGGGCGCACATGGACACTATTGATGGCAAAGGAGGAACTGAATAGCACACAAGGGGTACTAGGGATGGCAAAGGGGCACTGGATGGCACACAAGGGGCACTGGGGATGGCAGTAGGGGCACTGCATGGCACACAAAAGGCACTGGATGGCACATGAGGGGCACTGTGGATGGCAATGGGGGCACTGGTTGGAACACAAGGGGCACTGGGGATGGCAAAGGGGGCACTGCATGGCACACAAAAGACACTGGATGGCACATGACACTGTGATGGCAATGGGCGCACTGGATGACACAAAAGGGGCACTGGGGATGGCAAAGGGGGTGCTGCATGGCACACAAAAGGCACTGGATGGCACATGAGGGGCACTGTGGATGGCAGTGGGGGCACTGGATTGCACACAAGGGGCACTGGGGGTGGCAAAGGGGCACTGGGGGTGGCAAAGGAGCACTGGATGGCAATGGGGCACTGTGGATGGAAAAATGGGCACTGGATGGCAATGGCGGCCCTGGATGGCACACAAGGGGCACTGTGAATGGCAAAGGGGGCACTGGCTGGTACACGAGGGGCACTGGATGACACATTAGGATGGCAATGGAGGCACTGGATGGCAGAATAGAGGCACTGGATGGCAAATAGGGAGCACTGTGGTTGTCACTGTTATGGGGGCACTGTGTATGTCACTGTTACAGGAGCACTGTGGAGGTCACTGTTATGGAGGCACTGTGGATGTCACTGTTATGGAGGTACTGTAGAAGTCACTGTTATGGGGGCGCTGTGGATGTCACTGTTATGGGGGCACTGTGTATGTCACTGTTACAGGAGCACTGTGGAGGTCACTGTTATGGAGGCACTGTGGATGTCACTGTTATGGAGGTACTGTAGAAGTCACTGTTATGGTGGCGCTGTGGATGTCACTGTTATGGGGGCACTGTGGATGTCACTGTTATGGGGGCACTGTGGATGTCACTGTTATGGGGGCACTGTGGATGTCACTGTTATGGGGGTGCTGTGAATGTCACTGTTACGGGGGCGCTGTGGATGTCACTGTTATGGGAGCCCTGTGGGGTCACTGTTATGGGTGCTCATTAAAAGTGATAGGGCTCATGCACAGAACCATATCCATTTTGCGGTCTGCAAGTCGCAGATCTACTAAATAAGGATACTGGTCATGTGCGATTCACATTTTTTTGCAGTCCCTTTGAGTTCTATGGGTTTTAGATCTGCATTATGAGGACCAGAATAGGGCATGTTCTATATTTTGCAGAACTGACATATAGATGTGGAAAGCACATGGACATCATCGGTGTATTTTTTACATCCGTATGTCAGTACCAGTAAAGATAGGACATGTCCTATTCTGGTCATCAAAATAAGGACCTCAAATCCATAAAACTCAATGGGACTGCAAATAATGTGGATTGCAAAATGGATATGGTCGTATGCATATAGGTTTAGATTCACAGCTTAGCAGGCAGGATCATACACAATAGGATAAGATACACAGCTCAGCAGGTTGTATCAAACAAAATGTGACTGTGTATCAGGCACACATACAGGATAGGATTAGATATAGATATATTTGGATGTGTTTGCTGATTGAAGCTGTTTATCACACTCTGGAGATAGTGAGGGAAGAGCCTGGACTGTCAGTGATGGAATTAGATACACAGCTCAGCAGACAGTATCACACATGATAGGATTAGATACACATGTGAGGGCAGAGCCTGTGGACTGTCAGTAACTGATGTAGACACTCAGTGAGAAGTAGATTCATGTCTGAGTGTAGAAAGATGGACACAGGAGTTGTAGTGGTTGTAGCTGCTGCAGACAGAGCAGTGTGGGGGGCGTGTCCAGCCTGTGACTCATCACTGTGCAGTGCAGCCAGGCTTGTGTAGCAATAAAGTTATGTATTCAACAAAACAGGAAGGGAAGAAAGTAAACAGATCTGCCAGGATAATGTGATTTCTTCCAGGGGGGAAGGAAAGCTCAGACATGAAAAACAGGTATTGGGGGCATATGTATGGATGGTGAGGGGTGTTATGAGCATAGAAAAAGAATTTTGATTTTGGGACCGGACAACCTCTTTAATAATTAATATTCATAAACAGTCGAGAACCGGCTGTTGCTAGCTCCTCTTATTTATTCCCTTTATTACCACCTATTCCCTGCACTATATGTACTGAACTGTATTATGGCGGCTACACTATGGAAAGACACAGTAAACCGTACTTGAATAATAAAAAGATTTATTACACAATACTACAAGTCTATTGATTTAGACTATACTTATATATATTTATATTAGTATATATATATATATATATATATATATATATATATATATATATATATATTAGCATATAGTTGCACAAAACAATACAGTATAAAACCTAGCTACACTACACGGTCCCAAATACAAATTGCACCCACAATCTAGCTACACATACACTCACACAGAAATACATATAGTTGCCGCAACGGCAGCACCCTCCCCAGCCTAATTCTAGCTGTCCCTAGGGGTACAAAAAAGGTTAATCACAATACTGGCAGGGCAGGGGTTTGGGATAATTAGGGAGAAAGGATTATTTTGGGGAATAATGGGGTTACTGATACTCAGCCAGATAATGCTCATCTCCTGGAGGTAATTGTTGGTTCCAGGGGAGGTCTGCTGGACTGCTTGGAGTCCTTCCTCTGTGGTGATGAGTCTCTCCTCTGCTTGTGGTGATGCAAAGTCTCCTAGTGCTTTGTCCTGGCTTCGGCTAATATAAGCCCACAGTCGCCCACCTCCCCCCTCTTCCACCTAAGGCGCAGGGATATGACATCATCTTGTGCGTGTGACGGAATGCATGCACTCATGCTGTAACAGGTGACTGGCAATTGGCCCCCTGAAGCTCCCTCAGGATCTGTACAGACAAAGTTCAAAGCATCCCTGCCATTGTGTAAATGAGAGAATCCCCCAGATAAACAATGGTATGATCACACACCCATGTCATAAACCGTCCCCAAACAAAAGGTGTTGGGAGAGCTAATATATATATATATATATATATATATATATATATTACTGGGGATAATAGGACTGGGGCATAAATATACATGAATGAGGGCACCATTAATATATACAGGGGGCATCATATTAACCCCTTCCCGCCCAGCGCCGTACATGTACGGCGCAGCGGGACGTGACTTACCACCCAGCGCCATACATGTATGGCGCGCTGATCGGGCGGGTGCAGGAGCTGTGCCCGCCCGATCAGCGGCGGGGGTCCGGCAGTGCCCAGGTGCCGGACCCCTGGGGAATGCGCCAGCATTGGTGAAAACACCGATGCCGGCGCATTAACCCTTCATGTGCCGCGGTCAGCGCTGACCGCGGCACATGAGGTGTGCGCATGTTCAGGATGGCGAGCGGGGGGGCCATCGGGTCCCCGCGCTGCTGTGATGGGGACCCGATGGCTTGGATGGCAGCCCAATGCCTTCCTTAGGCATCGTGGCTGCCATCCCTGCCATACACTTACAGCCAGTGCATTACAATACAACAGTATTGTAATGTATTGTGCAGGGGATCAGACCCCAAAAAGTTGAAAATAGGGGAAAAAAAAGTTAAAAAATAAAGTTAAAAAAAAATAATAAAAGTTTCAAGTAAAAAACGAAAAACGCCATTTCCCCCCCAATAAAGTAAAAAAAAATTGTTAAAAAAAGAAAAAGTAGGCATATTAGGTATCACCGCGTCTGTATCGACCGGCTCTATAAAAATATCACATAATCCATCCAGCCAGGTGAACACAGTAAAAAATAAAAAATAAAAACAGTGCCAAAACAGCCATTTTTTGGTCACCTTCCCCCACAAAAAGTGTAATACTACGCGATCAAAATGGCGTATTTACCCCAAAATGGTACTAACTAAAAAAATGATACCCTACCTAAGACAATCGCCCAAAAAATAACAAAAATATGGCTCTTAGAAAATGGGAACACAAAAAAAGATTTTATTCTGTTCAAAAATAAATATATTGTGTAAAACTTTCCAAAAATAAAAAAGTTAGACATATTTGGTATCGCCGAGTCCATAACAACCTGCTCTATAAAAATATTACATGAGATGGCCCCCCAGGTGAATGCTGCAAAAAATAAAAACTATGCCAAAACAACAATTTTTTTCCCTCTTGCCTCACAAAAAGTGTAATAGCAGGCGATCAAAAAGGCATATTTAACCCAAAATGGTACCAATCAAACCGTCATCTTGTCCTGCAAAAATGATACCCTACCTGAGACAATCGCCCGAAAAATAAAAAAATATGGCTCTCTGAAAATGGCAACACAAAATAAAGATTTTATTATGTTCAAAAATAAATCTAATGTGTAAAACTTTCCAAAAATAAAAATGTTAGACATATTGGGTATCGCCGCGTCCGTAACAACCTGCTCTATAAAAATATCACATGATTTGCCCTCTCTGGTGAATGCTATAAAAAAAATTTTTTAAAAACCATGCCAAAACAGCTATTTTTTTCACCTTGACTCAGAAAAAGTGTAATACCAAGCGATCAAAAAGTCTTATGTACCCCAAAATGGTACCAATGAAAACATCACCTCATCCTGCAAAAAATGAGCCCCGACATAAGACAATAACTCAAAAAAATAAAAATCAGTGGCTCCCGCAAACCATTCCATCAAAATATGTGTTGTAAAATCCATATGGCACTCCTTCTGTTTTGAGTCCTGCCATGTGCCCCCACATCAGTTTACCACCACATATGGAGTGTTGCCGTATTCAGGAGAAAATGGGTAACAAATAATGGGGTGCTTTTCTCCTGTTACCCCTTATGAAAATACAAAAAATTTGGGGCTAAAGCAACATTTTATTGGAAGAAATGAAATGTTTCATTTTCACAGCCAAGTGTTTCCAAATTCCGTAAAACACTTAGGGGGTCAAAGTGGCCAGTACCCCCCTTAATATATTCGTTGAAGGGTGTAGTTTCCAAAATGGGGTCACTTTTTGAGGGTTTACACTGTAGGGGTACGTAAAAAATCTGCCTCCAAAATCCATATGGCGCTCCTTTCCTTCTGACCACTGCCACAAACCCATAGAGATGTTTACCACCACATATGGGGTATTTCTGTAAACTGCAGAATCAGAGCAATGTATATTGAGGTTTAGTTTGCTGTTAACCCTTACTGTGTTGCAAGAAAAAAATTATTAACATGAATAATCTACCAAAAAAGTGAAATTTTGACATTTCACCTCCATTTTCCTTTCATTCTTGTGGAACACCTGAAGGGTTAACAAAGTTTGTAACAGCAGTTTTTTATAATTTGAGGGGTGTAGTTTCTAAAATGTAGTTTTCATTTATGGGTGGGTTTCATTATGTAAGCCCCTCAAAATCACTTTATATCTGAATTGGTGCTTAAAAAAATGGTTTTAGAAAATTTGGTGAAAATTTGAAAAATGGCTTCTAAACTTCTAAGCCCTCTAACGTCCTAAAAAAGTAAAATGACATTTATAAAATGATACCAACATAAAGTAGACATATGGGGAATGTAAAATAATAACTATTTTTGGAGGTATTACTATGTATTTTGAAAGTAGAGAAATTGAAATTTGGAAATTTTTCCAAATTTTTGGTAAATTTGGTATTTTTTTATAAATAAAAATGAAATATTTTGCCACAAATTTACTACTGTCGTGAAGCACAATATGTGACGAGAAAACAATCTCAGAATGGCCTGGATAAGTAAAAGCGTTCCAAAGTTATTACCACATAAAGTGACACATGTCAGATTTGCAAAAAATGGTATGGGCAGAAAGGTGAAAACAGGCCCGTGGTTGAAGGGGTTAAAAGGCCTATACATACATATACATGTATGCACATCCATGCATGCAGACTACAAATGCAGAAAGACAGCATAGCCTTAAAGAAAGTCTGTCTACTAATTTTCACCAATATAACTACGATCACTGCCCCACAAAAGATTGCATACACATCCCAAACATACCTGTGTGTACTTTGTGCCTTTATTCGATGTCCAGGAAAAGCACTTTTATTCTGCTGGAAAACAGCTCCCAAGTGCCCAGCTGAAAGTGAAACTAAAAACAGCTTTCACTCCTGACTCGATTTCTAACAGCTATATCTTCTCATAAAGTGGTTATAATGTTATGATTCTGGTATCATTTGAAAGGTTGGAATGCAAACAAGGTCAGGTCACATTTCTAGCTGCTACCAATCCCAAGTTATGAGCAGCTAAAGCAGCCTTCCTCTCTTCAGTCTGGTTTACTTTGGGCACTTGCAGCAACAGAGCTGGGCACTTAGGAGTTTTTTTCCAGCAGAATAAAAGTGCTTTTCCTGGACATGGAGTAAAGCCACAAAGTGCACACAGGTATGTTTGGGATGTCTATGCAGTCTATGGGGCAGTGCTCTTAGTTATAATGGTGAAAAATAGGTGACAGACTCCCTTTAATGGGGTTATCAAAGGCTGGAAATGCCTCCTCATCTGTCCGGGTCCCTCTCACTGATTCTACATTCCTGGCTCTCCGCTACATGCATAGCTCCTGTTCTCCACACGGCCATTGCTGCTTCTCCCATTGCGCGGATGAAAACATCCAGTGTCGGGGGGCAGTCAATGGCAGGCGGTGATGGGGATGAGCCTCCCAAGCTTCAACAACGATGCTAGGGAGACTCATCCCAGTCACCGCCTTCCATTGGCTGCTCTCCCCCCCCAACACCGGATGTTTTCATCCGTGCATGGGGAGAAGCAGAGGCGGCTGTGCTGGGATGAGGAGAGGCTCAGGGAGCGGAGAGCCAGGTATGTAGAATCAGAGGGGCCCAGGCATATAGGGGGGTATTTCCAGTTTTTGATAACCCCTATAACACCTTTAAAGCACTAGTAATGAAGAAATAAAAAGGGGAAGGAAGAAAACAAGAGAATGCCTCTGAGGTAGTATTGTTATAGTGTTGAGGAGATGTCTACACATATAGCTATGCTCCACTGGATGGGTTCTGCTATTATATTTGGCAGAACTGAATAGAATGTATATTGAGCTGCACTCTGGGAGGCTACACCCCAACCACCTCCTGAAGTAGACCCGTCCTCGCAAGTACAGTGTCTCAGTGAAATCAATGGTTTATTGGAATGAAAGCCACATAAAAGTATAAAATAGAAGCTTTGTGTTTCCCCACTGGTCCAGTGTTTTCATCAGCCTATAATGTAAAGATCTTCATGATGCCTTTAGACCCACAAGTGGGGTGGGACACTTGTCTGTAATACAGGTGCAAAAATGCATCTATATTATGCTTTTTGTGAAACTGGTCTAAGGATAAGGAAGACAACCTTTTCCTGGCAAGGTCCCTTTATTCAGACCGTATGGGATAAGTGTGATTCACCTCATTAAACATGTTCTCCTAGATACCATTAGTCATATAAGACAACAGGTTATAAGAATTATTCTAAGAACTCAATTTATTACAGAAAAGGAGTAGCACTCTGAATCAAGTCACATTGCTGGCATGACATGGATCTTTGTACAAAAGAAATTTATTAGCCAGAGATTTCTTGATGCACTTTGCACAAACTCAAAAAGATATACACAATATTTAACACTAAGATAGCATTTTCCTTGGGTTCACAAGACATTTAGATACTACTGAGATGCCACTGACACAACACAAACACACACAGCAATGCTAATGGAGGGGCAAACCACATTAAAAGTTCGAAGGAAAATTTAGAAGGACTTCCAAATGCTCATTTTTTAGGATTTATTTGCTGCAGTCAGGTAAAATATCTATGGAAAGTGCCCTCAAACCCCGCTGCACTGGGTGGAATGTCCGCTGTAAGAAGATGTAAGTGCAAGTGACAGTAGACTACCTACAGCATATGCTTGATTTGTCTAACCTCTGCTTTGTGTTCTTTGAGCGCAGTCTCTTCATCTGTAGCGATTACAGAATTCAAACTTTGCAGTAGATTTATAGATACATTAAAGTATCTTATGTTGGGAACAATTTCGGAACATCTGAACAGCCCTGGAGGCGTGAAGATATTTACATAATCTTCTCCGACCTCTGGAAGCTCATATGTAAACATCTATACTCCTCGAGATCACAAAAATCCAATTTCCTTCAGGTAGTACATCTACTTTCTTTCTTTCCTTGCGGAATACATTTTTTAACTGCCATGAAACATTTACCAGGCCTAAGAGAATGCAAGCAAGGATGAACAGTTCCTTTACCAAAAATAATGGTTTCCTCCATTTGTCTTGCCCTGTAATTACAGCATATAAGCATCTGATATCGATCTTTACAGCACCTTGGTCTGGAATTACAAAACCAATATACAATTATATCTTAACCCTAACGCAAGCAGTTATTTGCAGCCATTGTGTGTGTTCAGTCTGTCAGTAAATTGTGGAGGGTGCTGGGTTTTTGCGGCGGCTCTGAAGAGATTTGTGGCTTTCTGTTTAGACTGGTATAGATTTCACAAGACATTGACTTGCTTCCTGAGATTTCTGCCTGTTCACCAAGCTCATTACTTTTCTTTGGTGCTCTTTTCCATTCTCCCTGCTGTTTTTTTAACTGTATTTTTACACAAAATCTATCTTCTAAGTTATCTGCTGATTTAAGGAAAAAACAACAGAATCATAAGTAAGAGCTCTGTAATGAAGAGCAGACGTGTCTTCAGGGAAGCTAAAAGGAGCCCCGAGGGGTGAAGTATCCAAAGGAATGAAAAGCCACCCGGAATCCAGAGAGGGAGAGAAACCAGGGGACGGTATATAGCTGCACACTGGACCCTGTCTTATGCCAAGTACATAAAGTACAGTGAAAATGCATTACTCTGCATATAAGAAACTGACAGGACACTGAGAGAGAGAAGACAAATGATCCTACAGTCAACCTCCCTTCAGAAAGTTGTAATTCATGAGGTTAAAATGAATGAGACATCAGAAATAACCTATTGCTTCAATGGGGTTTTAACATATTTTTAAATAATTTTTGGTGCTGTTAATGGCCCATGTGCAGTACCCCAATGCATTTACACTAACATTATGCAATGTTATTTAATTCTATTTTATATTTTCATACTTTGTAATTTATTCAGCATAGCTTTTGCATGGATGAGATGGGGTTAATTACCCTGACTCAGCCCCTGCAAGAAGATAGCTGGATCATGGATCTACCCTTACCTCAATCTAGTGAGGTAAGAGTTGCTACATGTGCTTCACTCCTCAGAGGACTGGACCAAAATTTTCTCTGGGTATTCCCATCTCAGACAATGGGGGCATATCGTTAGGATATGCCCCCATTTTTTGATAGGTGCGACCCGCACCTTCATGAAGAACAGTTCCCTGAAAGTGGTGGAGGGCGCACTGCTCATGCGCAGCCACCCTCCATTCATTTCTATGAGGCCACCGGAAATAGCCGAGAACTGGCTCGGCTATTTTGGTCAGCCCTATAGAAATGAATGGGAGAAGTGGCCGCACAAGCATGGTGTGCTCCCATTCACTTCTATAGGGAGAGTGCTTGGCGGTGGCGAGTTACCACCTTCCCCACTCTGTTCTCGGTGTAGGTGGGAGTCCCAGAAGTGGGACCCGTACCTATCAGACAAATGGGGGCATATCCTAACGATATGCCCCCATTATCTGAGATGGGAATACCCCTTTAAATGAAAGATCACACCATTTCTACAGTACTAAAAAAAGACAGAGAGAAAAGAAAAAAAGCCAAGAAGGTCCAGAATCTACATGGCTAAGCTTAGCAGTCAGACAGTAAGGTATTTGCTGATCAAAGTTGATCGACTTTAGTTCTGTGAGGAGGGCATTGCTAAAACACCTTTCACACTTGGACATGACTTGGCCTGTTGTATCTTTACCCTGTATCCTGCAGGTGGAAATTATAGCCATGATTGCAAGGGTAATATTGCCAGCCATAGATTCTGCACAAACAGAGACACTTTGGGAAGATAGAGAAGAAAGAGTACTATATAATCTCATCCTTGCTGAAATCCATACATTGTTATCTGGGAAGATTTGTACTGCAAAGCATTTTGAACTGTGTTTTTATACTGTTGGATGTACTACAACTTCCATTCTGTACTTTAGTATAAAGAGACATATACATTCCTACATTCCTCCAGTTTTCACCCTTTTCACTAAGCCCAATAGTAGTCTGACACTTCCTCTTCTGCAGAGATCATTTCAGTAGTCATTTCATTATCATCACAGGCAGACTTACAATGAAGGATGACACCTATATACAGAAATCACAGGATCCACAATTCACTATAGATGATGTCACATCTTATCTACAAGCCCCATCCACACCCCTCTCCACACCTCCAATACGGTGACCTCTGTACAGGTCACAAACCATGTCCATAAAATACTTTCCTATAGAAGTCAATGAACATCTCATGCCTATTGTGTTTCATTGGACTCCTGTAAAGTATATATTTAAATGCTGTTAAAGGGGTTTTCCAGGCTTTTAATATTGATTACCTATCCTCAGGATAGGTCATCAATATCACATCGGTGGGGGGCTGACACCCTGCACTCCCTCTGATCAGTGCCCTTGTGCCGTCTCCTGTCACTTTTCCTGCTTGCCATAGACATAGCAGTAGCGAGCAGGAAGAGAGACACTGCATGTGCCTTCTCTTCATACAGGTGATCGGCGGGGGTGCCAGGTGATGGACCCCCGCTGATCTGATATTGATTAGATTTTGAGAGGATAGATCATCAATAGAGATGAGCGAGCATACTCGTCCGAGCTTGGTGCTCGTTCGAGTATTAGGGTACTCGTAAGTGCTCGCTGCTCGGACGAGTATCTCGCCATGCTCGAGGAAATGGCAACTTCCGCATCAAGCTTTTTTGGCGCCTAAAAACACAGCCAATCACAAGCCAGGAGACTCTGTTTACCACCCAGCATCACGTGGGGCCCTTACATGTCGATAGCAGGGGTTGGCTGGCCTGATCAGGTGACCCTGGAATATACTACCGACTGGCCGCGGTGCTCGGCTCAGATGTCATCTGGATGTCGTTAGGGATAGAGCTGCTGCCTTTCAGGGACAGTGTTAGGGCCTGCATTTAGTTGTCTGTTAGGCAGGGATCACCCACAAAGAACCCAACAGCCCTTCTAAGGGCTAGAAGACATTTTATTTATTTATTTTTTTGTCACTTGGCTGGCTGGCACTAGTAGTGCAGCTATCGCCATATCTAACCCTGTTTTTTTTTTATTGTTCTATCTCAGTGATACAAATCCATTGCACACAGCACTGTGGAACCATTCTGTGTGTCACAGTTCAGCACTGACTCACTCCAATCCATATCCACTGTCCAGGTGACACTTTCTGTACGTCACACAATACAACCAAGTCATTTGCTACCAATATCATCTACCGCTTGATCCAGAAAATTCTCTGTGCGACATTTGTCTGGGTCGCAGACTAAATAGCCACCGTTAACAGGGTGTCAGTGAGTTCTACCATAGTTCTTGCACGTCACGTTCCCAAAAAAACAAAATATAAAAAAAAAATATATATTTTTTCAGTTGTTTTAGCTCAGTGATACAAATCCATTTTACTCAGCTGTGTGTAACCTTTCTGTGTGTCACAGTTCAGCACATTCGCTCCCATCCGTATATACTGTCCAGGTGACACTTTCTGTACGTCACACAATACAACCAAGTCATTTGCTACCAATATCATCTACCGCTTGATCCAGAAAATTCTCTGTGTGACATTTGTCTGGGTCACAGACTAAATAGCCACCGTTAACAGGGTGTCAGTCAGTCCTACCATAGTTCATGCACGTTACGTTCCCAAAAAAACAAAATTGTAAAAAAAATATAAAAAAACAAATATAAAAAAAAAAATATTTTTTCAGTTGTTTTAGCTCAGTGATACAAATCAATTTTACTCAGCTTTGTGTAACCTTTCTGTGTGTCACAGTTCAGCACATTCGCTCCCATCCGTATATACTGTCCAGGTGACACTTTCTGTACGTCACACAATACAACCAAGCCATTTGCTACCAATATCATCTACCGCTTGATCCAGAAAACTCTCTGTGCGACATTTGTCTGGGTCGCAGACTAAATAGCCACCGTTAACAGGGTGTCAGTCAGTCCTACCATAGTTCCTGCACGTTACGTTCCCAAAAAAACAAAATTGTAAAAAAAATATAAAAAAACAAATATAAAAAAAAATTATTTTTTTCAGTTGTTTTAGCTCAGTGATACAAATCCATTTTACTCAGCTTTGTGTAACCTTTCTGTGTGTCACAGTTCAGCACATTCGCTCCCATCCGTATATACTGTCCAGGTGACACTTTCTGTACGTCACACAATACAACCAAGTCATTTGCTACCAATATCATCTACCGCTTGATCCAGAAAACTCTCTGTGCGACATTTGTCTGGGTCACAGACTAAATAGCCACCGTTAAGAGGGTGTCAGTCAGTTCTACCATAGTTCCTGCACGTCACATACCCAAAAAAACAAAATATAAAAAAAAAAAAATTTTTTTTTCAGTTGTTTTAGCTCAGTGATACAAATCCATTTTACTCAGCTGCGTGTAACCTTTCTGTGTGTCACAGTTCAGCACACTCGCTCCAATCCGTATAATCTGTCCAGGTGACACTTTCTGTACGTCACTTAATTCTACCGGACTTAATTTTTTTTTTTATCATACACCTATATACAAAAAATGTTGAACCCCAGGGCTAAGGGTCGAGGGCGAGGGCGTGGGCATTCAATTACTGCAGGGGGCAGAGGCCGTGGTTCTGGGCAGGGTGAGACAGTACCCGCTGATGAGGGAGCAGGGGAACGCCGCAGAGCTACACTCCCTAGCTTCATGTCTCAACTTACAGGGACACGTGGTAGAGGACTGTTGAAACCACAACAGTGCGAACAGCTGATCTCGTGGATTGCGGACAATGCTTCAAGTAATTTGTCCACCAGTCAGTCTTCCACGCAGTCCACCCACGTTACCCAAGGGAGCACTTCTATGGCTCCTCCACCTCAACCTCCTTCCCCCCAGTCTGCCCCCTCCCAGGAAAATTTGGAATGCGATCCGGCATACTCTCAGGAACTGTTTTCTGGACCCTTCCCAGAGTCACAAACCACTTCTCAGGTTGCTGCTGACCTCGTTCCCGATGCCCAAGTTTTCCAACTGTCGCAGTCTGTGGGTGATGATGATGATGATGACAATGTTGACTTAGTGGAAGAAGTTTGTAAAGAGGTGTCGGACGATGAGGAGACACGGTTGTCAGACAGTGGTGAAGTTGTTGTTAGGGGAGGAATTCCGAGGAGGGAGCAGACTGAGGAATCGGAGGATGACGTGCAGTGTCCGGGTTTGGGGTCCCCTGGACACCGTCGAGGTGTCACCACGTGTTACTGCTCTCCGGAAAGGTTGTTAAGGCGTGGTGCACCCCAATGGGAAATAAGTCCAGAGAGTCAGGGTCTGCAGTAAACCAGGGTGCTTCTTTACTGGAATTCAGGTGCAAAACAATACAGGCGAGGCATAGGACTGGCTTCTCCAATCTCCTCCCTGGCAGAAGAAGGGTTTGGTGCTGAGGAAAGGCCTGCGCTAGCTGTCCCTCTTTCTCTTCAGAAGGCTGGTACCCTGGTCCAAGGCTGATGATCCAGGGTCTGTGGCAGCGTATCCCCGTCCGTGTCTTCTTCTCGTCCCTCAGTAGTCCGTCAGATTCTCCTCTTCAAGCACTGGTCCCTAACTGCAACAACACTAAGGGCTCTGACTGCTGTCCTTATATACTGTGTCTGCTAGACTAGAGCCTTCTAGTGGGAGGGGTGGAGTGGAGAAGCTCAGCACAAACAGATACAATGTTGCAGTTAATGGTAATGACTCAGCAGGTGTTTCTGACACAAACAAGTTTTCAGACATAACAACAGCTAAAACCAGACAGTTAAAATGTCAGGCTGTCTGATTTTTGGTGGTAAACAAGTCTGGGTTTTTCCCTCCAAAACATAGTGGTAAACAAGTCTGTTTTTCTCTTATGGTAGCAGTGGAAAATTACCAGCTCCATAATCCAAGCTCTAACAGTCTCTCAATATTCATTTAACCCTTTCCACAGAGCCATTTAAGTACAGTGATAATGAACAGAGTATATATCAAAACATATACAAAATGCAGTTACACAGTAATAAAATGTGCACATTAACCCTTGTAGGTCAAATAAAGTAAGAAGTTTTTAACTTTGCATAGGGGAAATATACAAATGTCCAATTTCTAAGTGCTCCTGGCTCCCGGGCACTGCAGACGAGGTGACTTCCCCAAGCTGGGTTGATATGCTGAGTGAAGACAGTGCTTCTGAGGCGGAGGCTAGTGCTGCACCAGAACAGGTTGTAAGAGGCAGTGGTGTGGCCAGAGGGAGAAGCAGGGCCAGAGCTGGTGCATCATCAGCAACTGTTTCACGTAGTGAAGCTCCCGTGGCGAGGCCTAGATGTTCGCAAGTCTGGAGGTTCTTTAAAGAAAGTGAGGATGACCGACGGACTGTGGTGTGCAACCTGTGCCACACCAGGATCAGCAGGGGTGCCACCACTACTAGCCTAACCACCACCAGCATGCGCAGGCATATGAGTGCTAAACACCCCACTCAATGGAACCAAGGCCATTCACCACCTCCTGCGGGTCACACCACTGCTCCTTCCCCTGTGTCACTCGCTGCCTCTGCTAGTCAACCCCCCGCGTCACTCGCTGCCTCTGCTAGTCAACCCCCTGCCCAGGACCCCGGCACGAGCGCCTCCCGCCGGAAAACCACACCTTCGCCTCCACGATCCTCCACAGCGTCCACCAATGTGTCCCAGCGCAGCGTTCAGCTGTCTTTACAGCAGACGCTGGAGCGCAAGAGGAAATACAGTTCCACCCACCCACATGCCCAAGCCCTCAACGTTCACATCTCCAAATTGCTTAGCCTGGAGATGCTGCCCTATAGGCTGGTAGAGACCGAGGCCTTTCGAAATCTCATGGCGGTGGCTGCCCCTCGGTATTCGGTCCCCAGCCGCCACTATTTTTCCCGATGTGCCGTCCCAGCCCTACACCAGCACGTGTCACAGAACATCATCCGTGCCCTGACCAACGCTGTTTCTGAGAAGGTCCACCTAACCACGGACACGTGGACAAGTGCTGCCCGGCAGGGACACTATATCTCACTGACGGCACATTGGGTTAACTTGGTGGAGGCTGGGACCGAGAATGACCCTGGGGCCGCTCATGTACTGCCCACACCGAGGATTGCGGGGCCTACCTCGGTCACGGTCTCTCAGACGTACTATGCCTCCTCCTCCTCCGACCCCTCCTCCTCCACCGAACTACCATCCGTGGGCACGGCGCCTTCAGTCGGTAGCTCTAGGCGCAGCAGCAGTGCCGTGGGTAAGCGCCAGCAGGCGGTGCTCAAACTGCTGTGCTTAGGTGACAAAAGGCACACCGCCCAAGAGCTGTTACAGGGCATCACGGCGCAGACCGATGTGTGGCTGGCACCGCTGAACCTCAAGCCAGGCATGGTTGTGTGTGACAATGGGCGTAACCTGGTGGCGGCTCTGCAACTCGGCAGACTGACACATGTGCCATGCCTGGCCCACGTGTTCAATCTAATAGTTCAGCGGTTCCTCAAGACATACCCCAATCTGTCTGATTTGCTCACCAAGGTGCGCCGCATCTGTGCGCATTTCCGCAAGTCGAGCACAGATGCTGCCACTCTCAGGGCAGCGCAGCGCCGCCTACAACTGCCCGCTCACCGACTGTTGTGCGACGTGCCCACGAGATGGAATTCCACATTAAACGTTATCCAGAGTTTACCAGCAGCGCAGAGCGATTGTAGACTGCCAGATGTCATCTTCCACCAGAACTGGTAGTCAGGTCTCTCAGATTCCCCAATGAGGAATGGACGTGGATGTCTGATATCTGCCAGGTGTTGAGCAACTTTGAGGAGTCAACACAGATGGTTAGCGGCGATGCCGCCATTATCAGCCTCACCATCCCGCTGCTTTGCCTGTTGAAAAAAATCACTGCTCAGCATCAAGTCGGATGCTTTGCGCTTGTCACAAGAGACGGTGGAGGAAGATACGTCGCTTAATAGCCAGAGCACCCTCCGGTCTGTTTCTCAGCGCGTATCGGAGGAGGGGGATGAGGATGAGGAGGAAGAGGAGGAGAATGTCGGCGAGACAGTAGAGGGTACCAGTGCTCAGTCCTTAACTCTTGAGCGTGTATGGGCTGAAGAGGAGGACTTGGTGGAGGAGGAGGAGGAGGAGGAAATGGAGAGTCAGGTCAGTGAGGAGAGGGAATTCTTGCGTGTTGGGACTCTGGCGCACATGGCAGACTTCATGTTAGGCTGCCTATCCCGTGACCCTCGCGTTGGAAGAATTTTTTCCAACACCGATTACTGGGTGTTCACTCTCCTGGACCCACGGTACAAGCAGAACCTTTCCACTCTCATCCCTGCAGAGGAAATGAATATGAGAGTGAATAGGTATCAACAGGCCCTGGTGCACAAGCTGAAACAATTCTTCCCATCTGACGCCGCTAGCGGCAGAGGGCATGGTTCTGTGGGCCAAGTAGCGGGGGAGAGGAGGCGAGCAGGCAGCTTGTCCAGCAGTGGCAGGGGAACGCTCTCCAAGGCCTTTGCCAGTTTTATGTCACCCCAGCAAGACACTGTCACCTGTCGCCAGTCTAGGCAGAGTAGGGGGGAGCTGTACAGAAAGATGGTGAGGGAGTACCTAGCTGACCATACCAACGTCCGTAGCGATCACTCTGCTCCATACAACTACTGGGTTTCAAAGCTGGACACGTGGCCTGAACTGGCGCTGTACGCCTTGGAGGTGCTGGCCTGCCCTGCCGCTAGCGTGCTGTCAGAGCGGGTATTCAGTGCAGCTGGTGGCGTCATCACCGATAAGCGTACACGCCTGTCAACTGACAGCGCTGACAGGCTGACGCTTATTAAAATGAACAAAGCCTGGATTTCACCGGAATTCATATCTCCTCCAGGGGAAAGCAGCTAAAGACTTAAATAACTTATGTATCCGATTCCTCTTCTCTACTCCTCTTCTCTACTCCTCCTCCTCCTCCATATCGTCTTTGCCTAACGCTGACCCAAAAAACGCCATTTTTTAGAGGTCCAACTGGCACTCTTTTAGCACAATTTTTCAGGAGGGCCCCCTACAGGCCCTCTATTCAAACAATTTTTCCAGAGGTCCACCTACAGGCCCTCTATTCAAACAATTTTTCCAGAGGTCCACCTACAGGCCCTCTCTTCAAACAATTTTTCAGGAGGGCCCCCTACAGGCCCTCTATTCAAACAATTTTTCCAGAGGTCCACCTACAGGCCCTCTATTCAAACAATTTTTCCAGAGGTCCACCTACAGGCCCTCTATTCAAACAATTTTTCCAGAGGTCCACCTACAGGCCCTCTCTTCAAACAATTTTTCGGGAGGGCCCCCTACAGGCCTTCTATTCAAACAATTTTTCCGGAGGTCCACCTACAGGCCCTCTCTCCAATTCTAGTTCCAAGTTTTATTTGCGCATACTGCATACATTTTTATTTTTGGGATAGGTGTGAAAAATAATATTACTTGCGAATCTATATTGCCCAACATTGGATACGGTAGCAAATAGAAGACCAAACACATGCTGCTCACAGGGTTCAGCAAATTCCTGGTCCACCCGCAAATTCCTTTTCCACAATGTCAAGGAGGACGAGGTTCTGTAGATGAGCAACAAGTCCTTCTGTACTGAAATCGCCGACAAAGTCTCCATCTAAGAACACACAGACCATTGTGGAGAGAGCGGCACAGCTCGCCATCAAAGTGAGGAACCCCAACGCCAGACTGCGCAGAGAAGATAACGAATAAATATCTCTGTGGTTATTTTTGCTAAATAAAAGTTAAATAAACCCCCAAAAAATTCATCTGTTCCTGTGCCTGATCCACCCAAGTTGAATCTGTCCCATCATGAGAAAGTCCCCCCCAAGGAGTCCCCACTGTAACTTGCTTCCCATACAACTACCTCACCGTGACCACATGCAATCTCCATCTAAAAAGTCATGCCACACTTGATCAATCTCATAATTTATGACTGTACCGGTTGATGCTAAATTTTTATGTTGGGGTCCTGTGTCGTCATTCTAACTCCATCCGGCTGTTGTCACCACCACACACGCTATCCCAGGGGGCACTCCTCTGGCTCTTCCAGCGAAACCTCCTTCCCCCCAGCCTGCCCCCCCCCCCACCTACAGGCCCTCTCTCCAAACAATTTACGTCTTTGTCCTATCCTTCTCTCTCTCCAAACCATTTTTCCGGATAGCTGCCATATACGGTTTTAAACTGAGTAGTATACATACCACAGTTGATCAATCTCATAATTTACGACTGTACCGGTTGATGCTAAATTTTTAAGTTGGGGTCCTGCGTCGTCATTCTAAATCCATCCGGCTGTTGTCACCACCACACACGCTAGCCCAGGGGGCACTCCTCTGGCTCTTCCAGCGAAACCTCCTTCCCCCCATCTACAGGCCCTCTCTCCATACTATTTACCCGGATAGGGGACGTATTAGATATTGTACTGATGTTTTTTGTTTTTCTTCTTTTAATTGCCTCCTGACCTGTGATAGGCAGAGCATGGACACGTCCCCTTAGCTGCAGTGGGAAAGACACTCCCCTGGCCAGAGCAAGCTCTTTTTCCGTTCTCCGTGTTCGAAATATCCATTAAATATAGGGTCCCAAGATAGGGGACGTATACGGTATTAAACTGAGAAGAATCGATACCATACGGGTTAAAGCAACAGTTTTCCCAAATCCATCCAGCTGTTGTCACCACCACACATGCTAGCCCAGGGGGCACTCCTCTGGCTCTTCCAGCGAAACCTCCTTGCCCCAGCCTGCCCCCCACCTACAGGCCCACTCTACAAACAATTTACCCGGATAGGGGACGTATTAGATGTTGTACTGATGTTTTTTTTTGTTCTTCTTTTAATTGCCTCCTGACCTGTGATAGGCAGAGCATGGACACGTCCCCTTAGCTGCAGTGGGAAAGACACTCCCCTGGCCAGAGCAAGCTCTTTTTCCGTTCTCCGTGTTCGAAATATCCATTAAATATAGGGTCCCAAGATAGGGGACGTATACGGTATTAAACTGAGAAGAATCGATATCATACCGGTTGATGCAACAGTTTTTACAAATCCATTCTGGCTGTTGTCACCACCACACACGCTAGCCCAGGGGGCACTCCTCTGGCTCTTCCAGCGAAACCTCCTTCCTACAGGCCCTCTCTCCAAACAATTTACCCGGGTAGGGGGACGTATTCGATATTGTACTGATTTTGAATTGCCTCCTGCGATAGACAGGAATCGAACCCAGATCAACTGCTTGGGAAGTAGCTATGCTCACCACTATACCACCAGCAGGCACAGCAACTGATAAGAACAGATACTAAACTTGATTTCAGCTGCAGTGCCAGCATGAGCAGTGGGGTCACCTGCAGGCGGTGATGGACCTTCGTTGCACCTAGTTGGGTGCTTCCCTAACATGTGATGGGTATTTGCCTCGCCTTTCT
Organism: Rhinella marina; assembly: GCA_900303285.1. Lineage (NCBI taxonomy): Eukaryota > Metazoa > Chordata > Amphibia > Anura > Bufonidae > Rhinella > Rhinella marina. The sequence continues at coordinate 23,911 of ONZH01009494.1, forward strand.
TGGTCTGGGTGAGCACAATTGCCATGAGGGTAACCACCCGGCTGTTGCCTGAGAATTTGGGGTATTGGTGGTATTAGGCAGCCTCAGAGGCATCCATGCATGCTGCCCCTGCTGTTTCCTGTCCATTTCCGTGGTGTTTCCATCATTTTCTGAGGTTTCCAGGTTTTCACCCAGCCTTCCCTAGGCAGAGCCTTGGTCCCCCGCAAAAATGCTCGAGTCTCCCATTGACTTCAATGGGGTTCGTTATTTGAAACGAGCACCCGAGCATCGGGAAAAGTTCGACTCGAATAACGAGCACCCGAGCATTTTAGTGCTCGCTCATCTCTAATCATCAATATTAAAAGCCTTGAAAACCCCTTTAACAGCAACTCATGTAAGATGACTGCCTCCATAATCATGTACAGAACCTAAAACCATATTAGAAAAATGGAATATGTTTCATTATCTAGTTTAATTAGTAAAAACAAAAATAGGTGATACTGTATATTCCCTTTAAGTTCAAAATAGCTTAGAAAAGGTAGTAGCTAGATGACCACAAAATCCTACAAATCCCTAATTCTTAAGAAACTAGTGAAAAGTTACACAAGCACATATTTATTTTACAATCAAGATCTATTTAATGGTAACAGTATTTTTGAATTATATGTTGCATGCATCTCTTTGTAGAAAAAGTGCCTATGACTCACTTAGAAATTAATTGGATGTACACGACTTGCACCACATCGCAGCAAAGTTGCAGGCAGGTGCATTTTATGCTTTTAACTATTATTGTTTTAATTATTTATTTATCAATGAATGTATTTTAAAGAGGACCTTTCACCTCTCCTGATATGCCTGTTTTAATAGCTTCATGCATTCCCCACGTAATAACAATTCTGGAACATCTATTCTTATGGCTCTATGTTGTGCCATTCCTTTATTGTTTGCACTAGAAGTTATGAATGAATTACCATTTGTCTTCAGTAAGGGAACAGAGGGGAGGTGACCAGTTGGGGGTGTGTACCTGCACAGACTGACTCTAGCCAATCAGTGCTGCCATGTTCAGACTGTGCAGGTACACACCACCAACTGGTCACCTCCCCTCTGTTCCTTTACTGAAGGCAAATAGCAATTCATTCATAACTTCTAGTGCAAATAATAAAGGAATGGCACAACATGGAGCCATAAGAATAGATGTTCCAGAATTGTTAGTACGTGGGGAATGCATGGAGCTATTAAAACAGGCATGTCAGGAGTGGTGAAAGGTCCTCTTTAATATCTAGTGCAGCACCCTATACTCCCTTTTTATTTTGATCTTTCTTTTGGGGTTACAGGTCCTCCTTAAAAACTAAGAGAGATTTCATCAGTTAGGGTTTAAGGTGAATGATGGGGAGCTCGGGTAGATGAGAACTAAGTATATTTGAGGGGATTTTTCAAACGGGTGTAAAGCAGACTTGGCTTAGTTGCCCATAACAACTAATCAGATTCCACCTTTCATTTTTCACAGCTCCTTTGGAAAATGAAAGGTGGAAACTGATTGTTTGCTATGGGCCACTTAACAGTTCTACTTTACACCAGTTTGATGAATCTCCCCCTTTGAGTTAAAAAAAAACAACGGACCCTTTGAGAAAAAACACTACCAAAGTCTCTTGCTGTGGCTTTCTCCTCTCCCCAGTGAAAACATACACGCTTGGCCGTGCATGTATATGAGCATGGGGGGAGATAGGATAAATAGTTGTGGCCAAATGACCACTCGGCCGACAGCCATTGAATGTGTATAGCCACCTTTAGCCTTGGGATAGGATATTCTTAGGCCCTGTGCACATGACCACATCCATTTTGTGGTACACAAATTCTGGACCCTCAAAACATGGATACTGGCCTTCTGCATTCCACTTTTTCCCATTCTGCATGTTCAGCCCTATGTTAAAAATGCCTATTCTTGTCCCCAAAACGGACAAAAATAGGACATGTTCTATCTTTTCTTTTTAAAACCATCTGAACATGGTGTGTGCTCTTCACGTCTAAATAATTTTAAGCCTGTGTCATGTTTGCAAAGGATTTACTTGAAAACAGATAGAGCGTGACATAAATTGTAAGTGATAGTTGGCAGCCAGTCATCAAGTTAATAAAGTGCAATCAAGAAAAAAATGTTTACAGGAATAGAAGCTGAAAATTGCGGAAATGAGGCATCAAAATATACCAGTATCCAAGTCATATGTTTAACAGTATAAATAAAGCTGCCCTTGTAATGACCCATTCCATCTTTTTTGCCTTTGCAACAGTATCGCAACACAGCACTAAAGCACATCTGTACAATAGCAATTTTACTGCCATATATTGAACTGGAATTTGCTGAAGGCTAAGTTCATGTTAACCTCAAATCACCAAGAACCATTTCCATCAGTGTTGTGTCATGTGTACAAGTTTTTTTTATTGGGTAAGTCATTAATTCTCAATGCAATGTCAGAAAAGAAAATCTTCAGAATGTAGGCACTCCAGGGAAAATGTAATACTACATGGTGGACATTCAGATAAATAGCCATCAAGGTAAGACAAGGACGGTTTGAATCCGCCAGAACAGGAGCCACTCTCATAGAGCAGCTCTCTGTTCTGCCTGGGGATGTACCTGGAAATGCATATGAGGCTAGACTGAAAGATTCCAGTGACACACAAGTTATAGAGATGGCTATATTGGACAAAAAATAATACTTGAAAGCCACCAATCCACCTTTTAAAATAGTACGCTTACAAGAGTATGATCAGCAAACACAGACGTTTCTCTTGTGCCATACACCTAGATTTTCGGCCTTGAGCAACCCACTAAGTTACAAATTGGACAAAATATATTTTATAATTTTTTGTTGGTATGCCTAGGTTGGTAAAAGTACAGTACAGTTGGTAAAAGTACTGTACAACTTGCTGCTTATGTTATCTCTCTAGGATTAACCTACAAGGAGGTTTCACACTAATTGGAATCATATCATATACTGTATGTAGCTTTTCTCTTTCTGCATGTAGTTAGCCTGCCGCCAGTCATAAGAGATTGATTAAGAGGGGTCAGCTAAGACCCTTTAAAAATCTTCAATTATTAAACACTGGAGATTGGGGATGAGCGAACCGAACCGTAACGAACCAGATTCGTTACGAACTTTCCCAAAAGTTCGGTTCGTCATCGAACCGAATTTTCAGAAAGTTCGTGACGAATCTGGTTAAAATAACGGCGACGCAAAATATACGCATATTTATTGAGAATGTACGCTAATGTGTACATATTCAGTTAAGTAGCGTACCTTTGACAACGCTAGACTGTATGTTCGTTACTTGAGTAGGAATGTTCGCAGACGCAGTATATGCGTACGCTAATGCGTACATATTCAGTTAAGTGGCGTACCTTTGACAACGCTAGACTGTATGTTCGTTACTTGAGTAGGAATGTTCGCAGACGCAGTGTATGCGTACGCTAATGCGTACATATTCAGTTAAGTAGCGTACCTTTAACAACGCTACACTGTATGTTCGTTATTTGTGCCGGCAATTATTTGTAGCAGCAATTATTCAGCCATTATAGCAAGGTTCGTTTTAGGTTCGGTTCGTACGAATCCGAACTTCACTAAAGTTCGCCGAAGCGAACCGAACCGAACTTTTCAAAAGTTCGCTCATCCCTACTGGAGATCTGTTATTTGCTATTTATTTTCCTTTTCATTTCTGTATGTGTATGGTATTGTTATTGTATCATTTTGTATGCTTTTTAACACCTTAAAGGGATTGTCCGCTTTTTACTATTTATGACCTATCCTCAAGATAGATCGTCAATATCAGATTGGCGGGGTTCCGACACCCAGCACCCTCGCTGATCAGCTGTTTGAAGAGAACGCAGTGCTCATATGAGCGCTGCCTTCTCTGCTTTGTTTACCTGCTAGCTGCATCGATTGCGGTGGTCAGCAGGTGTAATTACAAGTATGGGTCCCCATTCACTTGAAAAGAAAGAGATGTCACATAGAAGTGAATTGGGATGCCATAGTTGTAATTACACCGGCTCATTACTGCAATTGCAGCGGTGAGCAGGTAAACAGAGCAGATAAGGCAGCACTCATATGAGCACTGCGTTCTCTTTAAATAGCTGATCGGTGGGGGTGCCAGGAGTTGGACCCCCGACAATCTGATATTGATGACCCATCCTGATAAGTTGTATTTTTTGTTTTCAATATTTTTAATGATTTTAGTGACTAAAAATATATGAGGCTTATTACAAGCCCAAATGTTTATAATGATATGACATAAACCATGAAGATCACATACATTTGTATGAATATTAACATCAGAGAAAAACATATTTAGAGGACAACAAAGTATAATGGATAAAGTAATAACATTTATTAATAGTGATGAGCGAGCCGAAGCGGCAAGATTCGGGATTCGCTCGAATATTGCCCGCTTCGGCTCGGCATCACGAGGCAGCGCGGACTCGTGACTATCCGTGCGTCACTGCCTGCGTGAAATGCCCGTTTTTTTTTCAGCCAATCAGCAGCAAAGGTAAGCCTGTGGGAACGCCTGCTGTGATGTAACAGCCCCTATGTCTCCCCAGCACTGATTGGCTGGCAGTGACATGTGACCGAAATTGACCTATGGTAGGGAGTCTAGGATCTGCAGCCTCAGCCTCATTCTGCATTGGGAAGGGGACCAGACAAGACATAGGAGAGTTAGCTCGTGTAGTGTGTGCAGCAGGCAGTTAGAACTTAGGAGTTAGGAAGCAAGAAAAGTCTTTTTAAAGACTATCTTTACTCTGAAAAACAGTATATACTATCAGCCTGTAGGAAAAGTGTAGGAAAAGAAAGCCACAACAGTCTGTTAAAAAGCAATTGATTCTCTGAAGGAAACTACAGTGTATGCTGTCAGCCTTTGTGTGCAGAGCTGGTACACAGGCACAAACTATACATATCTTAAGCAGATATATTCCTGTGCATGATAGGATAGGTCTGAAAAGAATTACAGCAAAATATCTTTCTATATAGTGCGTTTATTCTGAGTGAGCTCAGCTGTCATAGACGGTACATCTCATCAGGGTGCCATATACCGAACAGCGTATAGATACCGTATTGCTCTGTGGTTTTGCGTTTAAGTTGTGCAAAGTGCGCATAATTTTTTTTGGGGGATAGGTCTGAAAAGAATTGCACCAGCATATTTAACTATATAGTGCATTTAATCTGAGTGAGCTCGGCTGTCATAGACGGTGCAGTGAATACGGAATACATCCCATCAGGGTGCCATATACCGAACAGCGTATAGATACCGTATTGCTCTGTGGTTTTGCGTTTCAGTTGCGCAAAGTGCGTGTAATACATTTTTTTGGATAGGTCTGAAAAGAATTGCAGCAAAATATCTTTCTATATAGTGCGTTTATTCTGAGTGAGCTTTCATAGACGGTACATCTCATCAGGGTGCCATATACCTAACAGCGTATAGATACCGTATTGATCCTTGACAATTATAATAATATAATACTGCTACTGTGCACATGGAGAACCCCAGAGTCAGGGGGAGAGGGGGAAGAGCTGGGAGAGGTGGTCGTGGAGGGAGAGGTGGGAATCGTGGTGGTGCTGTGGTCAGCGGTGATGACCGTGGTGTGCGTGGTGACTCAGTCCCGGCTGCTGTGGGTACAGTGGAAACACGTAAGGTCAGGGTGCATGGTCGACTCCAGAAGTTGGTAGGGAAGCGTCCTACAACAGACCCCAAACAACAACAGGAGGTGGTTCAGTGGATTGCAGAGAGCACGTCCAGCCACGTTTCGTCTGCCCCCTCATCCAGCCAGTCGACTTCTCTGACCCAGTGTGTCTGTCCTCCAACTCGCCCTCCTTCTCCCCAGCCAGAACCCTCTAGGGGTATGTCCCACGGACAAGATTTATCCATGGAACTCTTCAGCCACCACTTCCCTGATGTGCCAGCGGACGAGCTGCTATGCCCTGATTCTCAGGACCTTTTGCTGTCTCCTGGTTATGAGAGTGGGGAGTTAGCAGTGGCATCTGAGGAGGTGGTGGAAGATGACGACGAGACACTGTTGTCGGAGGTAGTTGTCAGGGACGTCACTGAGGAGTCTGAGGAAGACCTGGGGGATGATGAGGGGACAGATCCTACTTGGGTGGATGAGGCAACTGGAGGCAGTGGTTCAGACTGTGAGGCGACATCAGCTCCACAAGCTGTTGAGAGAGCCAGAGGGCAGCAACGAGGGAGAAGCCGGGGCCGAGTCACTACTTCACCAAGTGCTCCTACAGGTCACGCTCCAGCCCGTACTATGCGCCACTCCTTAGTTTGGGAGTACTTTAAGGATGATGAGGCCAATCCTCGTTTGGCGGTGTGCAAGCTGTGCCACACGTCAATGAGCAGGGGTTCAAAACGCAACAACCTGACCACTAGTAGCCTGCGCAAACATTTGGAGCGAAAACACCCCACCAAATGGTTTGCACTTCTGTCAGCTGGTGGTGACGTTGACACAGTTAGTCCAGCAACTGTGTCTCGTCCAAGCCAGGACGTTGCAGCCTCCAGCCCTGAAAGGACCCCTTCAGCTCCATCTCCCTCCCTCTCCTCCACTCATGTGTCCCAGTGCGGTGTTCAACTGTCTCTACCGCAGACATTTGAACGCAAGCGCAAGTACGCAGCCACCCACCCCCATGTGCAAGCTCTAAATGTGCAAATCGCCAAGCTGATTAGTTTGGAAATGTTGCCGTACAGGATTGTGGATACAGAATCCTTCCGCAACCTTATGGAGGCGGCAGCCCCCCGTTACTCTGTCCCCAGCCGACACTATTTTGCCCGATGTGCCGTCCCCGCCCTGCACCGGCATGTGTCTGAGAACATCGCCCACGCTCTCAAAAACGCGGTTTGTGGTAAAGTCCACATGACCCCAGATACGTGGACGAGTACCGGTGGCCAGGGACATTACATCTCCCTCACGGCACATTGGGTCAATCTGGTGGAGGCTGGGGCAGAGACCGATCGTGGGGCTGCACATGTGCTACCCACACCACGAATTGTGGGACATAGTTCCGTCTGTGTGTCTCCGGCACATTATGCCTCCACCTCCTCCTCCACCACCTCCTCCTCCTCCAAAGTGTCAGTGATGCCCCAATCGTCAAGTCTTGCTTCCTCGATGGCCAGCAGTTTCAGCACTGTGGTAGGGAAGCGGCAGCAGGCAGTCCTGAAACTGCTGAGCCTGGGGGATAAGAGGCACATGGCTGAAGAGCTCTTACAGGGCATCAGGGGGCAGACCAATGCGTGGTTGGTGCCGCTGAACCTTCAGCCAGGAATGGTGGTCTGCGATAATGGGCGTAACCTGGTGGCGGCTCTGCATCTTGGTGGGCTGACTCACGTGCCCTGCATGGCCCACGTGCTCAACTTGGTGGTCCAGCATTTCCTCAAGACCTACCCCCAGTTGAGTGAGTTGCTCACCAAGGTGCGGCGCATATGCGCCCATTTTCGCAAGTCCACCACCGATGCCGCGACCCTTAGGACTGTGCAAGGGCGGTTACAACTCCCTGTTCACCAGCTGCTGTGTGACGTTCCCACGTGTTGGAATTCGACGTTACACATGCTAGCCAGGGTGCACCAACAACGCAGGGCAGTTGTAGACTGCCAGCTGATCCCCCGAGGTGGTAGTCAGGCCAGTCAGCTTCCTCATGTCTATGCTGAGGAGTGGACGTGGATGGCTGGCATCTGCCAGGTCTTAGGTCCCTTTGAGGAGGCAACAGAGATGGTTAGTGGTGATGCACACATCATCAGTGTCACCATCCCTCTGTTGTGCCTCATCCAGAACTCCTTGCGGAACCTAATTTCTGAGGATTCAGCAGTGTCACAGGAGGTGGGGGAAGACAGTGACATTGAGAGCACCCTGTTGTCAGTTTCGCAGCGCGGAACTGAGGAGGAGGAGGCGGCTGAGGAGGATGAAGAGACTCTTGGGCACCATGCATCAGGGGGTGATTCCATGCTACCTGTTGAGCGGGTATGGGCTGAGGAGGATGAATTGGGGTCGGAGGAAGGGGTGGAGGAGGAGATGGAGAGTCCACTAAGTGAGGAGGCTGAAGGCTTGCGTGTTGGCACAGTAGGGCACATGGCACAATTTATGCTTGGCTGTCTTTGTGGTGATCCCCGGGTCAAGAGGATACTGTCCACCAATGACTATTGGTTGTACACCCTCCTTGACCCACGCTACAAGGACAACTTTGCCCAACTAATACCCGTGGAGGAAAGGAGCACCCGAGTCACTTTCTACCACAAGGCCCTGGTTCAGAAACTGCTACAGGCCTTTCCAGACCAGTCGAGCAACAGGGGGCGGACTGCAGTGGCCGAAGTTGGAGAGGAGAGGAGGGGGAAAGTCAGTGTAGGCGCCAAGGGCAGGGGTACACTATTCCATGCTTTTGCCAAGTTTCTTAAACCCCAGCAAGAGAGTACGACACAGCCACAGGGCAGGCAGAGCAGGGCAGAACAGTACCGCAAGATGGTGAGGGAGTATGTCGCGGACCAGACCAATGTCCTGACCGATAACTCCATGCCATATAATTACTGGCTGGCCAAGCTGGACAGGTGGCCAGAACATGCGCAGTACGCTCTTGAGGTGCTTGCCTGCCCTGGTGCAAGTGTACTGTCTGAAAGGGTTTTTAGTGCCGCCGGGGGTATCATTACGGACAAACAGACGCGCCTGTCCACCGACAACGCCGACATCCTCACGTTCATCAAGATGAACAGGTCATGGATATCCCCCCAGTTCTCATCCCCAGCTCAGGCTACCTCCTAAATTGCTTGCTTTCCTCCTCCTCTTCATCTGAGTTGCATATGCAACAATTTTTCAGGAAAGTCATCCGTCTTTCCAATAACAATTTTTCAGGAAAGTCATCCGTCTTTCTAATATCAATTTTTCAGGAAAGTCATCCGTCTTTCTAATAACAATTTTTCAGGAAAGTCATCCGTCTTTCTAATAACAATTTTTCAGGAGTCATGCGGCTTTGTAACCAAATGTTTTATGAAAGGCCATGGGGTTCTATACACACAGTGCTGACGGAAGCCCATCAGCCTTTCTAAACACAATGCCCACTGCCTCTCCCAAGCGGTTGTGGTGCTGATGTTGCCTCACACTTAAAATTGATCTGTTCCTGTGCCTGATCCACCCAAGTTGAATCTGTCCCATCATGAGAAAGTCCCCCCAAGGAGTCCCCACTGTAACTTGCTTCCCATACAACTACCTCACCCCCCGACACCTGTGTCTCGCCATTGTCCACCACCTCCTCAGACAACACTGGTAAATCCCCACTGTCAGCACACTGAGACTGCAAAAGGTCTTGCGAATTGGGGCAGAGAATGTTCTGGGGTAGCACATCAGAGAAGGGGTGACTGTGGGGTTCCAGGGAGTACGTGACCACATGCAATCTCCATCTAAAAAGTCATACTGAGGCTCACCGCCATGCTTTACACTGCCATCTTATTACTGAGGCTCACCACCATGCTTTACACTGCAATCTTATTGAAAGACAGACAATCAGGGGTTCACCGCCAGGTTGTCAGGCAGCATTTTTAAGTGGCTCAACTACCCCCCCACCCCACCCCCCGACACCTGTGTCTCGCCATTGTCCACCACCACCTCAGACAACACTGGTAAATCCCCACTGTCAGCACACTGAGACTGCAAAAGGTCTTGCGAATTGGGGACAGAGAATGTTCTGGGGTAGCACATCAGAGAAGGGGTGACTGTGGGGTTCCAGGGAGTACGTGACCACATGCAATCTCCATCTAAAAAGTCATACTGAGGCTCACCGCCATGCTTTACACTGCCATCTTATTACTGAGGCTCACCACCATGCTTTACACTGCAATCTTATTGAAAGACAGACAATCAGTGGTTCACTGCCAGGTTGTCAGGCAGCATTTTTAAGTGGCTCACCTCCCCCCCCCCCCGACACCTGTGTCTCGCCATTGTCCACCACCTCCTCAGACAACACTGGTAAATCCCCACTGTCAGCACACTGAGACTGCAAAAGGTCTTGCGAATTGGGGCAGAGAATGTTCTGGGGTAGCACATCAGAGAAGGGGTGACTGTGGAGTTCCAGGGAGTACGTGACCACATGCAATCTCCATCTAAAAAGTCATACTGAGGCTCACCGCCATGCTTTACACTGCAATCTTATTACTGAGGCTCACCACCATGCTTTACACTGCAATGTTATTGAAAGACAGACAATCAGGGGTTCACCGCCAGGTTGTCAGGCAGCATTTTTAAGTGGGTCACCATTACCGTGTCCCTGAAAATTGCCTTGGGGTCATCACCAGACTATTGGCCAGATTTAGAAAAAATGGTGCAATTAGGGAGCCTCAGAGGCATCCCTACATGGTGCCCCTGGTGTTTCCTATCCATTTCCAAGGTGTTTCCATCTTTTTCTGAGGTTTTCACATGTTGGGGCAAACTTGACTGTGCAGAACCTTTGGCCCCTGCAAAAATATTCGGGTCTCCCATAGACTTTAATGGGATTCGTGATTCGGCCCGAACCCACGAATCCCGTGGTGGGATTCGGGCCGAATTCCGAACCCCCGAATCTTTTAGGATTCGCTCAACTCTATTTATTAATTATTATCTTAGGAAACACTATAGAAAAGGAAAACTGAGCACAGAATCTTAAAAAAGACTATGGAGATTGACTGGGAGTAGTAATAAATACCAGACGAAAAGACAGTGGTAGAAGGGGAAAATGACCACCACTCTACACATTCCTAGTCAACACTTGTAGGGATCCGAGTATGCAGAAGATAAAGATAAAACCACATTATCCTGATAATCCATTCATGGAGCAAAAGAGGAGACATACCATTCTGGATCAAAGTCTTAGTGGAATTCCCTGCGGGGCACAATAGGAATAATTTATTAAGGGACATGTGACTATTTTTTTTAAAAAGGCCCAAGTCCCTATTTTAACTGGCCATGTAACCAAATATTGCCTTCACTCCATGGTCAGCAGTTGAGCAAGATGGGGCAGACCCGGGGGGGGGTAAGGGTGTTGAGAGCCGTGCCGGGTCCAGGACTCTGAGACCTTGCAAATTTACTTCTATTACGACTGTGGAAACAGGTGTAAATGTTGGCAAAAAACTACGTCACCTACATGCTAGAGTAGTTTTTTTTTTGCCAAGCGCATGGAATGCCATAGATGCACCTAATTTATGACAAGGTGCATGCCTTATCATAAATTAGACAGAATATATGGCAGCACATATGAAAAGTATATAAAGTAAATGTGATCCAATGGATAAACATAAAAATAAATGTATTGCGGAGGCTTATTCTAGAAAATAAGGCTGAGTTTCAAGTTCTGAACCCAAACAAAAGGTGACTTATTCAGAAGGTCCCATCCAAAATGGTACATAAATACAACTCAATAAGTTGTTTTAACATTTCCCATTCCACTACTTCTCCAAACTATCCAAGAAGAGACAATTTTGTGAACATAGGATACATAGATGTTTTAAAGGGAAAGTCTTTCATAGGCAACAAGATCTTGATGTCCATGAAAGACTTTCCAAAGGTAATGTTTGTTAGCAAACCATTTGTTACCGATCATTGCCAGCTCATGTACAGTACACTACATTTTCATGCCACAACCATCCCCTTCTTAATCTTACTACAACTGTTCATCCCCATACAGATTAATTGTTCGTCAGCAGCATATTCCTGTTTACACAGGGCAATGTGCTACCAACAAGCAATGATTTCCTGTGTGTTTTTAACAACTGAATACCCGACAAACAAGCATTTTGTTCATTTTTATGCTGGGCAATTATTGGGAAAGAGTCTTCACACGAATATTTGTTCCCAATAATTGGTCTCATAATTTGTCCATGTAAATGGACTTTAAGGACGTGTGCACACTATGACGTGTGCACACTATGCAGCTGGACTTCAGTAACTGCATGCAGAGTATTGCTAATTGCTGGGCCTCAACTGTTCTTGCATCGTAAATGGGTTATCCAATCCCTATAATGACCCCTAGAGTGCCCGGGCCCCTCCTCTAGATCATACTTACCTGCTCCCCAGCACCCGCATTCTTCCAGATCCCTGCATCTTCCCATTGCACAGATCAAAACATTCAGCGATGGGGGAAGTAGCCAATTGCCGGCCACGATGGTGAACAGCCTCCTTAGCGTCACCCGCAATGCTATGGAGACTGGTCACCGTCAAGGCCTGCTATTGGCTGCTCCCCCCATCGTCGGATGTTTTGATCTGTGCAACAGGGAGATGCAGCGGCAGCCATGCAGGGATACAGAGTAACACGGGTGCCAGGGAGCAGGTAAGTATGGTCTAGAGGAGGGGCTCTGGCATTCTAGGGGTCATCATAGGGATCGGTTAACCCCTTTAAGGGCTCTTTACACAGGCGAAAAATTGCATAGATCATCGTTAACATGCGTTCATAGTAACATAGTATCTCATTCAGTGGCGTAGCTACCAGGGAAGCAGGGGAAGCAGCTGCTTCGGGCCCGAGCCCACAAGGGGCCCCAAGCAGTACTAGCTTGAAGCAGTAATAGATTGGGAAGAAGGGACAGGCTGCAGCTGTGTTGCTGTTTTCCGTTTTCCCTACACTCAGCTGCAGCCTGCTAATAAACTCACTGTGCTCCCTTAATCACTGCCCCGACCTCCTTCACATGCTGTAACTGACTTCCCTCCTTGCTGAGTCGAGACGGATGGTGAGGGAACGATGTCTGCAGCTGCTGAGGATCTGGGGCCTGCCCTGTACCTACTACTCAGCTGCAGCTTCCTCTGATGGACTCCACTCCCCCCCTTTCTGCAAAATAGTAGGTTTATATGTGAAGTGTGTTAATTTTGTCTGTGTACTGTGCAAATGGTGTGTAATGTATGCATGGGTGTATGTTTATACATGTGTATATGTACAGTATATGTGTGTGTCTATCTCTCTCTCTCTCTCTCTCTCTCTCACATATATATATATATATATATATATATATATATATACACACACACACACACACACATACATGTGCCTGTCTGTCTTTCTGTATATCTGTATATAATGTGTGTGTGTATATATATATATATATATATATATATATATATATATATAATATGTTTGTATATGTACGTGCGTGTGCATGTCTCTCTCTCTATATATATATATAGAGAGAGAGAGAGACACCAACATATATATGCACGTGCGTATCTTTCTACATATGTGTGTGTCTCGACTAATGCATCGTAATATAATCCAGAATTTATTCTTTTTGTACAGTAAGGGGTTGTCTCACCATAAAAACGTATCCCCTATGCACAGGATAGGGGAAAGGTATCTGATTAGTCGGGGTCCGACTGCTAGAAAGGAACTGTGATCTCCTTCTGATTTCCAGTGGTCAGATCCCCACCAATCAGATACTTCTCCTCTATCTTGTGGATTGGGGATAATATCTTAGGCCTTGTTCACATTTCCATTTTTCACAGCATGCATGCTATAATACAGGAAGCTGGCAGAGGAAGGAGTGGGCAGAGGCTGGGATGGCTACCTGGCAGCTGCATGCTGATCCCAGCCTCTGCCCACCCCTTCCTCTGCCAGCCTCCTGTACTATAGCATGCAGTACATGGTAGCCTCCCCTCTGCCCGCTACTGTGCTGTGTACTAGTGCTAACTTTGGCACAATTACATATGCACACAAGCGGTTCTAGGATAGTCCTGGGCTAACATTGGATGTGTGCATATGTATGTGTGCCATAATTAGCATCTCTGCCATCTGTGCAGGTCCTTGGTCTCCAAACAGTGGGGCACTTGACCACTGCAGCCAATTACTGGTTGCAGTAGTGATGTATCACCTATGAAGCTTATAAGTGGGACTTGTGCCATGACACATCACCACTGTGGCCAGTCATTGGTGCAGCGGTCATGTGCGCCTTGTCAAAATGGACACTAAAAACTACAGTAAATACATTTAAATAAAACGCAAAATAGCCGCATGAGTGGGGTTTTCATGGAATAAGGGGGTTGCAAAGAAGTGTGTGTTTGGTGGGGGGCCCCATACAAAAATTTGCTGTGGGGCCCAGTCAGTTCTAGCTACGCCCCTGATCTCATTGGTGTTGATCTAGTGGTGTAAATGTACCGCTGATTACCCGATGAACAACCAAAACGCTCGTTCAATAGGTAATTGGATTGTTTGTGTGAACACAAAAATCTTTTTTTCCTGACAACAGATCGTGCTGTGTAAACACAATCTGCTGTCGGGAAACAACGAGTCAGTATGGGGAAGAGTGATAACATTAGTGATCGCTCCTCCCCATCTCTAGAGGAGAACATTGATATGCAGCGGTCTCCTCCACCAGTGAGCAGCAGATTGTCGGGAATGAACGATTCCTTTCTGAAAATCTTCTTGTACATCCTCCCATGTAAAGGGACCATAAATTCATGGCAACTAGAAGTGCAGCCTTGCAATCAGCAGTAATCAGGGCTGCCATCCTTCCTTTCAAATGTTTCTGGACAACTGAACCAAAATTTACGGATGGCCCAAAATTGTTACGGACATACACCACACCCCTTTTAGAGGACACGCCCCCAGAATAAAGAGGATTATTCAGTAGTTAAAAATAAAATATGGCATATGGAAAAGAAATCAACAATTTTCAGCTGTTACATCCCTGCCATTGAGTGCTTTGTTTATATGGCTGCAGTGATGATGCCTGTGACACGCTGGACTTTCTGGCATCATTGCTGCTGCCATGTAAACAAAGACTGACAAGGATGTAATGGGCAAGTGTGCACATCTTTCCCAATGTTGGTGTTCTGCACACTGATGTGCAGGTGTATGGCATGTGTCCACTGCCGCCAGTTCACAGCATTAGATCACTGATTGGTGATGGGCTACAGCAGTAACATACCATATACCAGCAAGTCCTTGCAGAAGAAATAGGTGACACATATTTTTTGATGCACATTACATTCACCAATACCAAACGTACAAGATGATACAGCAGCAGATACTTCTTAAATCCTGTGACGTCTCCCTGATGTAGATGTTCTCTTTTCTCATCTTCTCTATTTGGCCCACACCGCCATGACACTTCTTTCAGCCCCATCTTCTCTCTGTAGAGTTTGCCACAAGGACACCTTAGATGACCCACTTTTCTGTTATCCTGCTGCTGCCCAAAATACTGTGCTCCCCAATGTCCCCAAATACTATACTGTAGATATAACAGTGCCATATAGGTAGGACCCCATATAGTTACAGTGTTCCCCAAAGTCCCACTGATACTAGTAATTCTCTCCCAGAGTGCCCTCATTACTAATAGTGCCCCAATAGTGATAATTCTCCACAAGTAGTCCTTTTAGCAGTAGTGCCCTCCATATTGTACTAATATTAGTAACACCCCCAATAGTACCCCTGATAGTAGTAATAATTCCCCATAATAGAAATCATTTTCCCATAGTGCCTCCAGTAGTGCTCCCAGAAATAATAAGGACCCCCTGTAATGGTCCTCAGATCAGCCCATTGTGCCCCGATCAGACCTCAGATCACCTTATTGTGCCCCCATCAGACCTCAGATCAGCCCATTGTGCCCCCATCAGACCTCAGATCAGCTTATTGTACCCCCATTAGACATCAGATCAGCTTATTGTGCCCCCATCAGATCTCAGATCAGCCCATTGTGCCCCCATCAGATCTCAGATCAGCCCATTGTGCCCCATCAGACCTCAGATCAGCCCACTGTGCCCCCATCAGACCTCAGATCAGCTTATTGTGCCCCCATCAGACCTCAGATCAGCTTATTTTGCCCCCATCAGACCTCAGATCAGCCCATTGTGCTCCCATCAGACCTCAGAGCAGCCCATTGTGCCCCCATCAGACCTCAGATCAGCCCATTGTGCCCCCATCAGACCTCAGATCAGCGTATTGTGCCCCCATCAGACCTAAGATCAGCTTATTGTGCCCCCATCAGACCTCAGATCATCAGCCCACCCTGCCCCCATCAGAATAAAATAAAAACTTACCTCTCCTGCTGCAGCTCCGCTCAGGTGAACCTCTGTCTTCTCTGCCTGCGCTGCACTGTCACCTGACTGCGTGCACTACGTCCTGACTCTGTACGAGGTCAGGCTAGTGCAGCGCGGGCAGGAAAAGACATTGACCACCAATGAAAGAGGTGACAGGGGCCAGATAAATGGCCTCAGGGTGCCGCATGCGGACCCTAGTTTGGGGACCCCTGCTCCACAGTATTCATGGCAAATGCACTGTGAATACTGAAGTAGACTCACGTCCGTAGCGTCCGGCAGAAAAAAACACCCTGTTTTTACGGACTGTTCGTGAATCTACGGGTGATTGACAACCCTGGCAGTAATGAGTATACCTTTACCACAGCCTGTCAGGGCTATTTATGGGCACGCTAAGTCTCCCTATGTGATATTTTTAGTGAAGCCATAGACAAATACAGCCATCTGTAGATAACCACTGATATGAAGGCATCCTACTTTTTTCCCCTGCTGCTTTCAGATAAGATCTTGTTTGTGTAAGCTAAAAATTATGCTGTCAAGTTCCATCTACAGAAGTCTCATTATACAGAAGTACCTTCCCTTTTTATCAGGAATTTATTTTTTTAGGAGAGGAGGAAGAACAGAGGAGACCAATGATGGATGCCTGCTGTGCATAAACAAACTATCTGCTTCCCTCTGAGAGGTCTTTATCCCAAGGCAACACAGAATATTTCCACATTTGCTTTCCTTCACGCAAAAGAAAAATAAAGAGAGAGATAATGAGAAATTTCAGGTTAGCTTCCCCTTAATGCTAACTGCATGGAACACAAAGCTCCTGAAATCATTTCCTTGCAGCCAGCTAGTACATATCTTTCTCCGACAGCCACCTAAATTAAACAGGTGCTTTATAGACACGATCCGGTTACCTGCTGAGCAGAGAATTAGGTCACCAAGCAGAATATGCATTGTCCACAGACTAGACAACAGGAGTTCTTCACACAGCTCTTCCTGGAGACCCATGATTTGAAGGTTTAATATTCCAAGTCCCATATATACAGGGCATAGTTTCTCTGGCTGACCCAGTGTCCATGTAAAAGTATTAATAAAGAAAGGGAAAATAAGTGCTTTATGCCAGGTAATGACAAAAGCTCCTCCAGAAATTGTATGCATAAGCTGCCTTGCGTCTGTGTGTATACAAAAACTAAAATCTCATGAATGTGGGTTAAGTCCGGATACACTTTACATCACAGCATGTTCTGCTTTTACAATTATAATTGAGGCACCCGACTGCTTTATTATGTTTGCTGGATACACAAATTAGTGGTGAATCTGCTATATGTGAGACTGACCAGCTTGGCCCAGGAGGTGCCATGAAGGAAAATGACACAAGTATGGCTGCTTTCCAAATTACTGCAGGGATTCAAAGCACAAAAAGCACACTGTAGAGAAAGATACAGCGCATTTGGAAAGTCTTGTATTGTAAGAGTATTTTTAAGTAATGATTGGTTCTGTCCCCTTTAATTCTGTTTAATACTCTGTGTAATAGTTTATAAGTTTTCCTTGTAATAAAATGGGTTAGAGATGGTACCCATCCTCCATTGTGCTGATAAGAACACATTCCTGAGTGATCTCAGAGACATGCATGATGCACACTGGAGGAGGGGCTGATGAGAATAAGTGTGATCTGCACTAACAATTAATTGGGATCTGACCAGTCACTTCCATCCTAGGTAGGATGTAAGTATTGATTTGCTCTATCTCTTGTACACCCTGGGGTGTCAGGCATGTGTTATAGCTGACCGGAGCCCTACCCCACATTTAGGCTAGTGATGACTATTTCATTTTTATTATCCTGTATGTTATTTCTTTGTGTTATTGTTTATTTAAAGTGAATCTGTCAGCTCTGAAACACCCTCCAAACTAGAGTAAGCGGTGTATAGTGTAAATGACATCGAGTCTGGTTATGTAAGTTTTATCTTCATACTCGCTTCCATTCTGATGTTGTGCTCCCACAAACCTACAGTAAAATGGACTCAGTGGACTCCAGTGCTCACTCATATAATGGAGAGGACTCAAAGAAGAGTCCTCTCAATGCATTTTACTGCTGGTTTGTGGGAGCATAGCGTCGGAATGGAAGCGAGTATGAAGATAAAACTTACATATTCTGATTCAGCATCACTTACACTATACACCGCTTACTCTAGTTCAGGGGGTGTTTCGGAGATGACAGGTTCCCTTTAATCATCTAGTAAATATATTCATTCACTTAGCTACATAAGCTTATTCATTCTCAAATATTTTGAATTCACGTTACAAGTCTTCAGACCCTTTCACTTTTTTCACTTTTTTTTTTCTGGTGGCCTTGTGCTAAAATAAAATAAATTCACGTTTTCCCCGATCAATCTTCACTCAATACCCCATAATGTGAAAGTGAAAACAGAATAACAGAAGTTTTTGCAAATTTATAACATTTTGCATCGACATAAGCATTCAGAGACCTTTACTATGCACCTGAAATTTCCTTTGGGCACTTCCCATTTCTTTTGATCATCTTTGAGATGTTTCTACACCTTGATTGGTGTGGTAAATTCAGTTGATTGGACATGATTTGAAAAGACCCCTGTTTATGTAGGGTCTATAATTAGCTTTATGAAATACGTTTTGAATATGCCATACAACTATTTTGCCACAATGGTATTTAAAAAGTCACAAACACAGGGATAGCAGAAAACTGGGGTAGGGGGAGGGATAAATGACCCTCAAATTTTTTATACTACAAAACAAACTCTCTTTGCAAAATAATGGTGATCTGTGTTATCCCTGTCACTGTGCACATAATGTTCCTTAAAAGGATTGTATTCTCCAATCTGATCTTATTTTGTCTAGAACCAAACATTAACCACAGGAATTTTTTTATATTTTATAGTTCAGACATTTTCGGACGCGGCGATACCCAATATGTTTATTTTTTTTATTGTTTATATATTTTTATATTTAAAATTGGGATCTTTTAATCCCCTCTCCCATTCACCCTAATAGAGAGCTATTAGGGTGAATAGGATTTCTACACTCTCCATTCTAAGCTATGCCTCGTGAATAGCTCAGCATGGAGAATGCCATGGCAGGCCTGGATCGTCTCAGCAGCGTACAGGCTGCCGTGGCAACCGATCGGAGGGAACCGCATCCCTTGCTTTCACTCACAGGTGCCGTGATCAGTGTTGATTGTGGCACCTGAGGGCTTAAATGACGGGGGCGGTGCGATCGCAGCTCCCTGTCAGTGTGGACGGCTGCCAGCACCTGCAGATGCATAATGCCGTACATGTATGGCGTTATAGGTTAAGGGGTTAAACTGCATTATCTACTTGTATATAAGAATATAGGATGAGGAAGCCTTGCTGAGCTGCAATTAACTAAAAGTTTGCATAAAGTATTCTGCCTTGAGACAGAATCAACATTAAAACTGGCAGGTGTCGACATGAAGACACAAGGAGGAAGGGTACTATTTGTCTTCAAAGAAAAGATTCCCATCCAGTAGTAGGCGGAAACATTTAGAAGTGAAGTGCAGATTAAAAAGATGCGTTTGGCGCTTGACTGCTTTTGTAATTAAAATAACATCAGTCTTATTGTCTTTGCTCTAATCTAAGATATTGTTCATTGTTTGATTTTTTTTTTTCCTTAATTGATTTGGAAATAGCAACGTGAAAAGAGTTTCAGAGTACAAAGCTCATGCCTGGAGGACAAAGCATGGCCTAAATACATAAAATGCCTTACATTCATGGAGGCAACATCAAAACATTTTCCAGCCGATAAGATGGCCGGCAATAAAAAATGGAATACCATTATTACTATTTTTAAAGAAAGTAAAATTGACAATTTGATCCACTGTCTGAACTCCCAAGAGCCAATATTTAGGGGTTGTCTCACTTCAGCTGTCTGCATTCGTGCTTCCGTTCTGCAGCTCCGCAAAAAGGATAGAGCATGTCTTATAGACTAGAATAGGCATTTTCTGTTATGGTTGCTGCCATGTGTGGTCCACAAATTGTGGAACGCACACAGCCAGTATCCATGTTTTGTGGATCCCCGAAACACTACGGCCATCTGAATGAGGCCTTAGTCTATATATGGGTCAAACTGCCAGGTTGTTACTTTCTAAAATGTTTGTTTGATAGTCATATAGACCAATTGCACTTTTGTGATAAATTATGTGAATACAAAAATGGATGTCCTGTTCATATTGATTTGCTGGTAGTGTTCCTCATCCCTTTCTTCCAATTTTGATCTGTATGGCCGCTATATTGAGGACCTAATCTTTATTTGGTCAGGCGATGTGGCGGCCATACTGGACTTACTGTTAATATCACGTTTACAATTTCATATCATACTTCTCATTAACATAGTAACATAGTTTGTACGGCTGAAAAAAGACATCTGTCCATCCAGTTCGGCCTGTTATCCTGCAAGTTGATCCAAAGGAAGGCAAAAAAAAAAAGTGGTATAAGCCAATTTTCCTCATTTTATGGGGAAAAAGTCCTTCCCGACTCCAATCAGGCAGTCAGAATAACCCCCTGGATCGACTCCCTAGATTTAATTCTGCGAGGGGACTATGCACAGGGTATTGTAAAAACAGTTACTCACCGCAATACCAAGACAGGAAACACAACTTAGCATGCCAGTTCTTGCCATCCCAGCCATGTCATACACAATATTCCTCTTGGAGAAATGATCTGCTCCAGACAGAACTGCTAGGATGATGCAGAAATTGCCAATGAAGGAAAAATTATTTCACAAAGACTACAGAACCGTAAACACCCAGACTAATGTCTCCAGAGAGCCAAATATGTTGCCAACAACATTAAATGGGATTCCCTATTTGCACCTAAAAATCTCAAATGACCAAAAAAACATAAATCTGTAGAGTTCCCTAAAATATGTTAAATTATACGCAAACATCTTCTAGTTATAAATTACAATGAAGCTTGGAGTGGAGTGATCACTGGAGGGGTTAACCTTGACTCAGAAGTTGTCTCCCAATCTTTTCATTGATAAGCCAGTATTCAGACCTATCTGGATTTGAAGCAAGGCAAATGTGAACATGTGTTTGCCGAAACCACTTTATATGCAAATTACACAGATTGTACAATCTATTGCTATAACTACACATTTCATCTTTCTTAATAACTCAAATGTAGCACTACATATGTAGGTTATTTAAAGGGGTTATCCAATGAGTAATGTAAAAAAATGAAAATTAGACATTATATAGTACATGACAATACCTTTCTAACAAAGCTAAAACCAGCCCTGTACCTCACATGGATCCAGAGATCTCCCTATTCATTGCTACAATTTCTCTGATTTATTTCAAGCTGGCAGCTTAGGGAGTGTGTCCTTTCTCAGGGGGGGCGTAGCTATTGACAGTTGAAGGATAGAACTGAGCATGTGCTTCCATCTCAGTGAGCAGGACAAAGAAATTAGAAAAAAAGCAAACAGCAGGTGTCGCTATACAGATAGAATTCATTGAATATATATTAAGTTTTCAGATCCAGCTGCTGGTTTGAAAACTGTAGAATGTTATTCTTGGGACATCCTCTTTAATTAAATGCACTTCTTGCAAATTACAATATGTGGGATTGAGATATATCACAAACAAGATCAAAACCTGAGTTAAAAAACAAATATTGGATATCCTACATTTAAAAACAGAAATCTGTCAGCTGTTTCCTCGTACTTTGCTTTAGTGCATGATGGTGATGTGTCCTCTTTTGTAGTTTGGGGACTTGGAAGTGTCAATATGCTGATTAGAGGGGGAGATCACAGAAGGAAGCTCTTAAACAAGAGAGACCTTGATACATGTATCCCTGGGGGTAGGAATTAAAAATATGACGTGATCCTACATTATTAATGTACTATTCTCCAGGACAAAGGATATTAACTTATTTTCTTTTTACTTGTGACATAGTTGGTTCAATGACTAAGTAACAAATACAATTGCTTTGTAACCAACAACTGCGCCATGTGAACAGTGATATAGTTAGTTCAATGATAGAGTAAGAAGCGCAACTGTTTAGCAATCAATTACTGTACCATGGGAACAGTGACATAATTGGTTCAACTGTTGAGTAATCAGTGCAGTTGTGCATTGTGCCATGTGAATAGTGAAATAGTTGTCTTATATCCAGGAAAAGATATTTATGACTTATGCCCCTTTCACACGAGCGGGAGACTTGCATGTCTCCCGCAACGCATATACAGGGCTGGACTCGGCACTGACAGCGATCGCATAGCATTATATGCGATCCCAGTCAGTGCCGGAGTCCAGCCCTGTAGATGCGTTGCGGGAGACATGCGAGTCTCCCGCTCGTGTGAAAGGGGCATTAGGGTCCATTCACATGTCCGTATGAATGGGTCCGCATCTGTTCCGCAATTTTGTGTAACAGGTGCAGACCTATTCATTTCAATGGGGATGCAAAAGATGTGGACAGCACACCGTCTGCTGTCCATATCCGTAGTCCTGTTCTGCTGCCCTGCAAACAAGATAGAGCATGTCCTAGTCTTGTCCGCAGCCACGGACAAGGTTAATCATTTCTATCACAGGGCCTGCTGGGCAATTTGCAGACCGCAAAACACTTGCAGACGTGTGAATGGACCCTTATCCTCAGGATCTGGTCACTGGGCCATGTAAACCATGGCCCAGTGATCAGGCAGATGACCAGGCAGCTTTAAAAGAAAAAAAAAAAAAGCTACAGGTCATAGGCTTATTGTCAAGCACTCCAATAGCATTCTGCTATAAATGTTGAGCAATTACAATAATTTTTATTGTAAAAATTATTTCATTGCATCATATCCACGTTACTAAATATGTGGCATATTATTGCAAGATAACATTCAGTTTAAAGCAAAGGCATTTTAAGGCAATAATACCATTATTATACTTATGTTAGTAAATGTGTTGCATGTTACTGCAAGTTAATGGGTAGTTATAACAAAAGCATTTTACGGTAATAACGCCATTATTATACAGGGAGGGAAAGCGGCGTCCATTTTGTATATGTATTCGTTTTATATCTATGTATAGTCTGCACTTACACAAGAGGTCGATTTAGCCTTGGAAGGCAGGAGTACAAAGTCCCTAATCCACTCATGCAGACCATTCATTTTCTTATCTCAAAACAAACATAGTAAGGGCTCATGCACACAAACATATTTTCTTTCCGTGTCCATTCCAGGGTTTTTTGTGGACCGTATGCGGAACCATTCATTTAAAAAACAGTTACTCTGTGTGCATTCCGTTTCTGTATGTCTGTATTTCGGTTCCGCAAAAAAATAGAACATAAGCAAAACTCACAGAAAAAAGGATAAAAAACATCCTGCATGATGTGATAATAATGATTGCGGATGTCAGTGGCTACATATATCAAAATAAATCACAGAAAAAGAATATTGATGCACGAAAAATAGATGCAAACAATATATACTATATAAACTAAGACCTCATTCTGATATGATAAAATCTGAGACTCTTAGCCAATATATTTTGATCAAAACACATCTGTGCCCACCTACCCAGCGCCAAGGTGGTCTCAGGTCAGGCAGGTCCTACACTAAACCTAACTATGCCGTTGGGCATCTATATCTAGGAGTGTGGACCCTGCACATATAGGTGTGTTGCTCATAGTGACCTCTATGTACATACAGCAACCGATGAGAGGAGGGGCAAACACACCTATATGTACCACACAATCAAGGCGCTCAATTTGATAGGAAGGGCAAAAGTGCACAAGAATGCTACTCAAGAATGAGTAGCATTCTTGTGCACTTTTTTTCCCGTATTACAAGATAACAGGTAGTTATAACAAAATATGGCAATAACGCCATTATTATACCAATGTTTTTAAACACATTGCAAATTTTGCAAGTTATAGCAAGAGCAATAACACCATTAATATACCTGTGTTATTGAATGCATAGTTCAAAGACATTTTACTGCAAACTTTCTGATACCTATGTTAGTGAATGCATTAATGCATCAGATTGTGTAGTTGAGATTAAACTTAACTTAAATTAAAAATTGCATTGTTATACCCACATTAGTGAAAGCATTACTGCATCAGACCGCGTAGTTTGCAGAAGGGAAGGGACATTTAATTGCACCTGTCTTTAAATTACAGAAAACAGACTTGCAGGTTTGCTAGTACCATTTAATAATCTGTGTACCAAACCCGTGAAATTTCATCTATAGGCCCCATGATAAAATGTCTAGAAAATGGAAAACGGAAGAGCATCCCTCCCACTCTCTCTTCCTCCTATCACATCTGTAAATTGAAGCGCTGCCACACAGGTGATTACTTGCTAAAGTGCATCAAACAGCAATCAACTGACTGGCTGTCTCCATGTCAACTCCAACTGGGCAAGCCTAAAATGGTGAATGATTTTGTCATACACAAGACCACCTTAGCAGGGAGCATGTGTTGTTTCGAGGTCAGACACTGTCATGGTAGTATTTTTGTATGATCCCTAAACAGAGATTCTAACCCTGTTGTCTGCAATGCTCCAAATCTTAAAATTTAGTCTAGGGGTAAAAGAACGAGAAGACACGACTCATGGTAGTATTTGAGTCATCCTCCATCTTTTCCAACTCCAAATGGCAGAAGATCCTGACTCTATTAGCAAAGCCCTGAGTGTCTCGTACAACCTAAAAATACATATGCGTCAATAGGAATGTGACATGTGGTTTAGCAAAGAGTGACGTATATATCCTCATAATATGCATTAGGATACTCCAGGCAGGAAAATCAAAATTCCTTTTGTTCAGAGACACAACATCCCCTCTGTAGCCATCTAACTTTTATACAAAATATTGCACCTAGGCATATCCAAGATCTAATTATGTTTAAAATAATCCTACTATATCATAGCTCATCAGAGATGCCTGCCGCATACTCAAGCCCTTCGAAGAGGCCACCAGACTTATCAGTAAGGACAACTGCAGCATCAACAATGTCATCCCCCAATGGATGTCAACCCCCAAGGGATGTCAGAAGAAGAACAGCTTACGAATCTAGCTGGCCACCCTGTAGCTGGGCAGGAGGACGAGGCTGATTATGATGTTGACACCTGGTACACTGGTGAGAATGGCAAGCTGTATGCTTGCTTACTTACGTACGTAATGACAGGAATATTCTTACCATCAAGCAATCTGATAATTACTGGATAACCATGCTTTTAGACCTTCTCTATCAAAGAAAAATGGAGGAATGGAGGAATGTTCCTGTTGCCGTAAGGGAGGCCAAATTACTTTATTACCAGGGTACACTCTGTACACAGTTTGCCACAGCTTTTGGCAAGCAGACATCTGTCGACTGCATGTCTCACTAGGAGGTCTCTTTCCACCCCCTGGAAAATCATCCGCCTCCCACTGTCTCTGCTACCACATGCAACAAAAGCCACAGCAGCAGCTAGTTCAGTATCATCAACATGATGGAGACGTTTTTCAACGTGCCATGACTAGGCTTGTGCAAATCAGCAAACGCAGATGTGTCGCCAGAATACCCGAGTTCAGTTCTGCCTGTACTCTGGACTTTCCCCGATGCATACAGTGTTCCCCAACCCCATTGACTTCTGGGCAGGCAGGCTGGCCCAGCATGCTCTTTCTGTACTGTCTTACCCATCCTCCAGTAACATAGTAACATAGTTTGTTAGGCTGAAAAAAGACATCAGTCCATCCAGTTCAGCCTGTTATTCTGCAAGCTGATCCAGAGGAAGGCAAAAAAAAGGCTATTTTCGGTGGCCCCACAGAAATAATGGATGGTGGCTGCGCATGAGTGGTGCATTCCTATTCACTTCTATGGATATGCTGTTTGTTAACCATGCGTTTACCCATTGTTGCTGTATATATGTCAGAGTCACTCTGACATTATTTGCTGTTGCTGTTTCAGGTCAATTTGAGCATATCTGATTTGTGTAGAACTGATTCAGACATGAACATGATTTCATGTTCATCTTTTATGTTTTCCACACGTCCTCCATGGACCCGAGACCACAAAGCAGATGAGCTCTCTCTCATGTTTGTCTCTCATATAACTACTAGGGGTGAATATCTTACGCAGTGGCTCATCAGAATATCCCACCAGCAGTTGGGGCAGTGTGTCACTCCACAGTAAAGGCAGGATTGAAGAGCTCACCATGAGGCGTCCATACTTGAACCTGACCATTGTGGGATCCCAAACAGGACTTGGATTAGTCACTAAAGACGATACAGTTCCAGTCCATAGCAATCCAGATCCAGGTTTCTCGTTCACAGCACCTACTGTATTCAAACAAAGATGGTGGTGGCAGGCATGTCTAATAGTCAATAATCTCTCATCAAGAGGTACACTACCCAAAAGCAGCCTCTTCTCAGTTTTATAGGGCAGTGGGGGAAGCACTTTTACTTTTAATGAGGATGCCACCTGTGTATGGATGATGGATGAAACTGTAGGAATTGGTAGTGTTTGTCAGCGGATGAAATGATCCTCTCTACTGGGCCATCCAAAGCCTATTTACCATGCTCTCAATTAACCACTGACCTACTATCAGCTAGGTTTGATGAAATGACCATCCTGCTTCTCTCAGTGCAATGATGCCCCCTCTCAAAGTTCTGTCAACTTGGTAAAATGTTTTTGACTGTGTTGTAGAGCCATGTCTAGCAGTCAACGATCTCTCACCAGAGGTAAACTATCCAAAAGTAGCCTCTGAGAGCCTTTTTATAGGGCAGCGGAGGAAATACTTTTTTGTTGCAAAACCCAGTGTCTAGTCAGACCACACCTGTAATTATTTTAATTTCTGCCTTAGACATGCATGCCAAGTTTTACATTTCTACGTGGGTGTGTAATTTGTTTTTGTCAATCAGTGTGTAATGTGCAAAGGAGTATTGAAAGGGTTAAAGTCAGGCAGTGCATAACAATCTCTACCATTCATTGTGCTACAATCATTACACATCTCTTCATTTCCTTGCAGAGAGATTGGATTGAAAAGAATCACATTGAGACCGGAGATGGGAGGAGGTGGAGAGAAACTATCCATTCTCTTCAATCTTTTCAATTCCATCTAATCTATCTATCTGTATTCTGCTCTGGCTTTAAAGGGATATGGTTGTCCACTTTATTCACTTGAACAGCTACAATGTCTTCAGAGGATCTGCCATGAAGCTAAGCCAAGTAGTTTCACACCAACCACATGGGCGTTCCCAGGCAACACTATCACACAGTACAAATGTCCTTTTTTACCAGTCCTCTTAGCTCATTATATCCCGAGATAACCAGATTTGTATAATAAGAGTTGCTTATGCTATATGTAGCCACCCAATGATATCATGAGATTGTATTGATTTTGTCTTTTGAAAAACTTAAAGGCTATGTACACCTTCAGGGGCATTTTTGTCTTATAATTCCACTGTACTCATTTTGTCCTAGAAATAATTTTTTCAGTTGGTCTTCATTAAAAATATTTAGCTGTTCTGTCACAAAGGGTTAATTGTTTGTCTAGCTATGTGAATCCTGCTTTTATTTTGTGCCAGTCATCTAATAAACCTTGTCTCTAAGGGCTCCATTATACGGGCAGATAGAGCAGATGATTGTCTGGAGGGAAGCTCTCCCTCCTGTCAATCTCCTGCTCGCTAGAGGAAGAGACTGCTGCTATTACATGCAACAATCTCCTCCACAGTATAGGGATGAGCTATTGCGAATCACTTGTCCATATACTGTTTCATTGTTTGCCGACAGCACAGCACGATCTGCCACTGGCAAACCAAGGTTTTTTAATATGTTAAAAAGTCCCAATAATTAGCGGCTGTATTACACTGCCAGTTGATCGCTAACTTTATATGAACGCTCATTAACGATCATCTTAAAGATAATATGCCCATGTAATAGAACCTTAAACTACTAAAGGGTCACAAACACTTATTTAAGCCACATTCTTATCAGTAAGATAAGAATTGAGCTATCATGAGTGTTAGGAGGTCATAGTTCAGAGATAAGGAGCCGTCAGCTGAGCTGCCTGATGGAAAAAAATAAAAAATACAGAGCCTGGTACTAAAGAATCTCAAGACTATACAGAGAACAGTGCTCATAATGTTTAATAAAGACCAATTTTAAAAATGAATTGTAAGCTCAAAATGAGTACAATGCAACAATAACAAAAAGTGCCCCCAAAGGTGTCCTTGACCAAATTTCATGGAGATAACAGACAGAATGAAAATAATACCCTTTTTGCAGGGGGACCTTGGCTCCCATTATACAGAAATGCTAAAAAAAAAAAACTATTGCTCAGCAATCGTTGTTTTGTATATATGGGGCATCACTGTCAAAAATGAAGAATAACTGACAATTAGCATCATCTAATAGTACATTAGCTGACCCAGATCTGCTTCTCCAATACATACTAGTGCAACATGATGACGAGTGCTTCACAGCTTGAAGTTAGCACCTCTTTTGGGAGATCTACAATGGAGCTTTTGTATATTTGTCCCTGTGATGTTGTATATCTGTTCTATATATGAGCCACATATGCTAGCATTAGACAGATGTTAATATGTATTTATCACCTCTTATAAAAACATCAGAAAGTGTTTGTAAAGTCCTGACAGTTATATTAATGTTTGCAGTGATTTATACCTTGACTGGCTGCCAGCTCCCATACAGTGTGGCTGAGAAACGAGGCCTCTCAATGAAGAGCTTACATTTTCATTTGTTTTCTCCCAGTTGGGCTCCGCGCTATTAAATTTACTATATTTCTCTGACAGGTCCAGAGTCTGAGGGTGTTTAGCATTATGTGACATGCCAAATTTCAGCACTTTAAAGACTGGCTGATACAAGAAAACTCAAGACGTCATCATCATCTAACAAAGAAAGGTAAATATTTATTTCTATAGAGGATGTAATATGGAATCGGGAGAATGACAGACAGGCGCCTAAAAGGAATTAAGAGGGTGAAAATATCCATGCTATATATAGTGAGGAGAGGGATGACAAGGGGCCATTGATTTTACAATGATAATTTTTTTCTGCATGTTACTGTTGTAATTTGGATTTGTAGTATAAGAATTTAGCTCATACAGGTAAGGAAAACTACCCCATATATTAGAGATGACTATCCCATACAGTAGAGATGACTATCCCATACAGTAGAGATGAGTACCTCATACAGTAGAGATGACTACCCCATATAGCAGAGATGACTACAGTAGAGATGACTACCCCATACAGTAGAGATGACTGCCTCATGTAGTAGAGAAGACTACCCCATATACAGTAGAGATGACTACCCCATACAGTAGAAATGACTACCCCATACAGTAGAGATGACTGCCCCATACAGTAGAGAAGACTACCCCATATTCAGTAGAGATGACTACTCCATATACAGTAGAGATGACTACCCCAAACAGTAGAGATGACTACCCCAAACAGTAGAGATGACTATCCCATACAGTAGAGATGACTACCCCATGTAGTAAAGAAGACTAACCCATAAACAGTAGTAGAGATGAATAGCCCATATAGTAGAGATGACTACCCCATACAGTAGAGATGGCTATCCCATACAGTAGAGATGACTACCCCATACAGTAGAGATGACTACCCCATACAGTAGAGATGACTACCCCATACAGCAGAGGTGACTACCCCATATAGCAGAGATGACTACCCCATGCAGTAGAGATGACTACCCCATACAGTAGAGATGACTACCTCATACAGTACAGATGACTACCCCATATAGCAGAGATGACTATGCCATACAGTAGAGATGACTACCCCATACAGTAGAGATGACTGCACCATGTAGTAGAGAAAACTACTCCATATACAGTAGAGATGACTACCCCGTATACAGTAGAGATGACTTTCCCATATAATAGAGAAGACTACTTCATATACAGTAGAGATCCCCATACAGTAGAGATGACTACCCCATGTAGTAGAGAAGACTACCCCATATACAGTAGTAGAGATGACTACCCCGTATACAGTAGAGATGACTTTCCCATATAATAGAGAAGACTACCCCATATACAGTAGAGATGACTACTTCATATACAGTAGAGATCCCCATACAGTAGAGATGACTACCCCATGTAGTAGAGAAGACTACCCCATATACAGTAGTAGAGATGAATACCCCATATAGTAGAGATGACTATCTCATGCAGTAGAGATGACTATCCCATACAGTATAGATGACTACCCATACAGTAGAGATGACTATTCCATATAATAGAAATGAATACCCCATGTAATAGAGATGACTACACCATATAGTACAGATAACTACCCTATACAATTCAATTTATAGCTGTCTCAACAATTCCTTTTCTGTCCTTCTTTTATTAAAAGAAAACTTTTCATAGGTTCTGATTAGCTGTGCAGAACCCTGTGATACACAATGTGAAACTACACAAACAAGAAGTGCTTTATTTTAGCCCCTTGCAACTCTGGGGTATAAATTATACTCACTAATATAGATTTGAGGGTACCATATTGATACTCCAGTTTAAAGAAGTTTGGCATAGGGAGGAGGTACTGACAAAACACATATTTATAAACCAGGTTAAATCACAGTCATGCATTATTTCCATATATAGCTGAAGGGTAGGCACCAAGAATGATTTCCTCTGCTGGGCCTAAGGTACTCTAGTCCGACCCTGCACATATGTGTGTACCCACATGACTGACATGGATTTGCATAACTCCACCCAGGAACCCTGGATAGGACTTATATAGAGGAACAGTAAAGGGAGAATGGTATGCCTGAGAAAGAGAAGTGTTAGCTCTCAAAATACGTTGAATATTTATTGATCAAATAGCCATAATAACTTACTCCATAAATAACAAATAAAGCAACAGTCCAAGTAAAAGAGATACATTATTTTATATCTAGTATGTGATTTGCTAAAATCTTGCAAGACTGTGGGACCCTCAGCCCAGCATATACTATCCCCCAATTGGTGATACCTCTATGAAGTGACGCATATCCATATCATTAGCTCAAAGGATGCTGAGAATGTGCTTGGAAAGCATATCAGCATTTTTAATGTCCAGGTCACCTCAATGGGAAGAGTAAAACAAGAATCTTTCTCTTTTAGTCTATTTTAACATGTTCTAGTTAGTGATAGGTTGTCTCTAAAAAAATCCTGGTAACCAATAATCAGCCACTAACAGAGAAAAGTTTAGTAGTCTTACAGGAGCATTTTTTTAGAACAGAAGATGACATTGCAAATCGATTAATAATGTCATCATAATCTAAATCCCTCACACTCAATGTTCAACAAAATAGCTGCCTCTAAAAGTTCTTGTGTGATCAAGAACTGCAGTCGATTTTTCATAATTTTCAGCTTTGAGAACACTCTTTCACATGATACCTGGGTGCAAGCAAGAGTAAGAGGTGTCTTGTGAACTATAAAAAGGTTTGTTTCACCAGCAGAGTGTAAATTTTGGTCACACAAAAGCTGGTAGCAGCAAGTAAGGCAGTTTTCACTTGCTAACATTTTAGCGTCTATGACTTCCTCTTCATCATCCACTGTTACTTTTGTGGTGTCAACCGCAGTAGGGTTTGGATTTTTCAAAACTAATTCAACAATGTTGACTTCAACAAACTCAGGTACAGTCTTCAAAGCGACTGATGGAATGTCAGTACAGTGATCCCTCAAGATACAATGGCCTCAGGATACAATATTTTCAACATACAATGGTGTTTTCTGACCCATCGTAAGTTGAAACTAGACTCAATATACAATGTCTCAGACTCAGACCCAACCAATCAAGGTCACTTCTCTGGTAAAATAGCTAGATTATTTGCCAGTAAGCAGCTATTCCCAACTGTTATATGTAAGGCAGGGGCGTTGCTAGGCTAAAACATTCGGGGCCTCGGACCCTGATGTTTTCTCCCAGGCCCCGAATGTCCTGCCTGTTAGACAGATATTGTCCTCAGGACGGCAATACAATTGAATCTAATGCACTGCAAGACATGTAGGACCTGTGATGACATCACAGGTCATGTGATCAGTGCAGAAGGCAGGGGTTGAAAAGAACCTACGATGATGTCACAGTCATGTGACCAGTGCAGGAGAGGATGGAGCTGAAGAGGAGAATTGTGGGGAAGAAGCTATGGTGATGTCTGCTACATCAGAAGAGGTAAGTGAAGGGAGAAGCAGAGGGATGCTGGGAGTTGTGATTATTTAACTGGGGCTGTATGTTGGGGGGATGTTATTATCATGGGACTGTGTGTTGGAGGTGACTTGGGCAGGGTTATGTTATTTATATGGGACTGTGAGTTGGAGTGGGGTGGAGTGATGTTATTTACATGGGACTGCATGTTGGAAGTGGCTGTGGGAGGGAGTGATATTATTTACATAGGACTGTATGTTGATGACGGCTATGGGTGGGAATGATGTTATTTACATGGGACTGTGTTTGGAGGGGGCTGTAGATAGAGAGGGATGTTATTTACATAGGGCTGTATATTGGAGGGGGCTGGAGAGATGGAGTGATGTTATTTAAACAGGACTCTACAGCAGAGGGAGGGAAATAGCTTTATTTACATAGGACTGTATGATGGAGGGGCTGAGGAATTATAATTTCTGAGGACACTAAAGGGAGGAATATAACTACAGTGGGCACTTCAGGGTGAGCATTATAACAGTAGGGGGGGCTATATAAATACTGAGGGCACTGTAGGGGTGTTATAAATCCAGGGGACATTATAGGCGTTCTTATTACTCCTGGGGGCTCTATAGGAGAGACTTATAGATCTGCCTTATTTCTGCACTATGGGGGGCCTTATTACTACTGAGGGGTCTGTAGAGAGCTTTATTACAACTGGGGGAACAATAGGGGGGTCTTATTTCTACTGGGGGCTCTGTGAGGGCATTATTAATACTGGAGGACTTTTCTACTAATGAAGGCACTCTTGGGGAGCATTATCAGTGCTGGGCTCACTGTAGGGTGCAGTGTTACTAATGAGGGAATTACTATTGGTGGGACTATGAGGAGCACTATTACTATGGGGGGCACAATTCTTTTTTCAGGATAGTATTTAGAGGTTTTGGGGGGCACAGCAAGCAGCAGGATAAGGTTGTGGGGACTCCAGGTTGGGGGATGATGATAGAAATGTGAGGAAACTAAGATGTCTGTGTGTCACACTCTGCAGAGAAGATGTCCGGACCAAATGGTGAAGATGATGAGAGAGAAGATCTACATCACAGGAGACGTTACCTGGGAGGCCCCGGATGTGAGAGGTATGTGCTGCTGTATAGCAGGGGTAGGGAGCCATAGAGAATTGGGCCATATTCATTGTAGCTTGGGCCCCGGATCTTTTGAGACCCTAGCAACGCCCCTGATGTAAGGACTTGTTTTATCTGTCTTAGTTATCTGCTTATTTTCTTAAATCTTCATTTTCTCTTATCATAGATGACATTTTGGTCTTCAGATCCAATTACTCAACTTACAATGGTTTCAGCATACAATGTTCATCCTAGAACCAATTAATATTGTAACTTGAGGGACCACTGTATAGCTCTTTTGGTCAAACGGTCTAGGATCAAAGTAAGCAAGATCTTGGATTAAGTTTTTATTTTTGGAAAATATACTTTCAATGCTCATTTTTGCCTGGTCAATAACAACGTAGAAACCTTTATGCTGAATATTTTTCAAAGGGTCAGAAGAGGACTCATCCCTTGCAAGCTCCCCAGGCATTATCTTTTTTCTAACTGTTCTCTTTTGTGGCAAAGTATTTTCAACAACAATATTGACAGCATGTTCCTCAAGTGCAGCTTTTTCAATCAATGTATTCACTGTTTCTGTCAGATCTTCTAAAGTACCCCTAAGCCCAAGTATCTGTGTTCCAGCATTTTCAATCATGCTCTATGCATGCAGAACATCTAGTCCACTTGTTTGTAGGTAATCTGATACACAAAGAAAAAAGCAATGAGCAATGTTTCATATCTTGTCCAGCAATAACGTAGATTGTTTGTTTCTGTTATGGCTTTATCATTGAATGTGGGGCATGTTGAAATATGGAAGGAACCAAAAATTGTACGTAAGGCTCTTGGTTTACTCCACCAGTGTGTGTCACCAATTTTTTTTAAGTCTAACCAATTTGTCATGGCCTTGAGTCTGGGAAGAAACATGCTCAGTCCACACTGAAGATCTTTTATAGGATTCTGAGAAAAAGACAGCTGTCTTCTCTAAAATGCCAAAGAAAGATTTCACCCGACAGGAATATTTAGTAGCATCTACAACTCTCAAGCTTAATATATGTGCATAGCACCAAGTATACACAGAATTGCATGACGCAGTCTTTATGTGAGCCTACACACCATTATAGCATCCACTCATATTTGCAGCACCGTCAAAAAACAACCAATAATGTTGGTAATGCTCGGAGAAAACCTCTCTAATTCCTGGAGACACTGACATTAGTTGGAGAAAAGAATCTTTGATGGACAGTTATCTCCTTTACATAACGTTATAAATAATGCTGCACTGTTCTTGACCGGCAACATCTTGTGTGCTGTCCATTTCCACACTAAACTTAACAGCATGTTTCACATCCTGGTGTATTTTCTCTTTTATCATTTCTTCCATTATTATAATTAAACGGATGACTGAGATTTTACTAAAAAATGTCACCAAGCCACCTCGTCTGTGGGTGTGCTTTTTTCTCACTAATTGCCACAACCTCATCTACATGACGTTTCAGTGTGCTGTCACATATGCTATTTCAAGGAAATTTCCATGATTGATATCACGATTTAGCAAAGAATGAGCAGCTTCATCCTTTCCTCTGTGAGGTAGGTTTGGTTTGGCTATGCAGAGTATTATGTCAATTACTCTTTTCACAACAGTACCATTTTGTAGTATTGTAGTATTTTTTTATTGGGTAAATTTACATTGATCTTTATTTCAATGTCAGCTCACTGTTGCAGATACCTGATGCTGGATTGATTGCTCATGTTCCCTGATTCGTACATACACGTGTATATTATCAACTGTCCAACCACTAATGAAATGGCTACGTTTGTTAGTGCAAAATGCCATCTAAAATGTCTTAAGAAATGTGCCCCTATGTGCTTGGAATATAATGTTTGGTTGGATATAATGTTTTTTCATAAAGACTGACTTTGTATCCAGATTACACATCAGATCTGGGGCCTTAAAAGCAGTGCACATAGCAGGCGTCAAAGACATATCAGATGCTATGTCATAGATTGAACTTTCTGAATCTGTGTCACTTAATTTCTCTGAATCACTATTTTCCTCTGTGCAATCCTGTTCTAGTGTTTGTGATCGGGATGGCATCAAATGCAACATCTTCAGATGTAACTATGTCTGGTTCTAACTCTGGATGAGTAACATCTTCAGAGCTTGAGGCTGTTAGCTGCCCAAGACTGCCACTGGCTGAACTTCTTGGTTGCCATAATTTTTCCTGACCTGGTGCTAAACCTGCTTTGGCTAGCCCTTTTCCTGAAGTTTCTAGTTTCTTTTCTGCACCAAATTTGTATTTTTTCTCTTTTTGCACCAGCTTCTTCAGGTTTTTCTTTGGATTCTAAGCTTCTTTTAGAAGACATTGCACTGTTACTTTCCTATTGGTCCAAAATGCAATGTAAATGTTAGCTTGTAAAAGCTACTGCATACAGTATAATAAAACTAATGACTACAGCCTGACTGTGTGTAAGAGTCTATGCACTAGGCATAGCTATGTCAACCATGAGAGGCAGCATGGAGAAATCCCTAAGGTTATGGATTTTGGAACAATAGAAACTCCATGGGCCTCAATCAAGACCAAAAAAACAGACAGAATATTAATAATAATGAAATGAGGAGTACTACACACAAATCCAAGGTATACAAATTGCAGATTCAAAGGTCACACATTCGGCTGCTAGGTTGTCAGCTATATAATGTCCAGGTACCATGACAGGCCAAGAAATGACTCTATGGAAATCAACATATAACTTGTAAGCTTAGATCCTAAGACAATACCCATATTCTAGATTCATGTTAACGGATCTCAAACAGACGTGTCCGTAAGGCCTAAAGGGAATCTGTAACCAGTTTTATTCTGGCCTATCTGAAGGCAGCATAAACTAGTGATAGAGAGCCTGATGAAAACACCAGGTGACTTACTTAACCCATTCATGACCTGGTGATTTTCGTTTTCGTTTTTTAATTCCAGCCCTCCCAAAGCCATAACTTTTTTATTTTTCCGTTCACATAGCTATATGATGGCTTGTTTTTTGTGGGACACGGTGAACTTTCTAATGGCACTATTTATGGTTGCATACAATGTGGTAGGAAGACGGGAAAAAAATTACAAATGGGGTGAAATTGGGGGGAATTGAGTTTTGTTTTTACAGTGTTCCGTACACGGTAAAACTGACCAGTTACTTTAATTCTCTAGATCAATATGAATCCAGTGATACCAAATATATGTATTTTATCTTCTTTTTTTTCTACTGAAAAAAATAAAAACCTAGAAAAAAATATATTTTTTTCTTTTAATCGCCATATTCTCAGCTTTACAACTTTTTTGTAGCTATGTGTATGGAGCTTTTTGCAGGGCAATCTGTACTTTTAAATGATACCATTTGGGGTGTGTCTAACCTCACAGGGCTAGACTATTAAGATTAAAAATCTACCTTGTCTCCACTCTCGATTGATATTTAAATCTCCTCCTCTTATACTCACTGTAACTTTCTCTATAACACATACAGAAGACCCTTTCCATTTTCCCCCATGTACATTAGAATAATGTCTCGATACAGGGTGTCCTTCATATTTTCACTCTGTGTCCTCCCTTACACGTTCTTTTAGGGGTCTTTTTGTTGACCTATGTAAAGGTTCTCACATGGGCATGTTATTAAAGAGGTTAGCCTCAAGGGGGCTCATCACCATTGTTGCTTGCTATGGGCTGCTCCCACAACCGACAATCCTCTTTTTTGCTACATTTTTAATATAGGCGCATGAATTGACTTCCGGGTACATGTAATAGCCATTGTGGCAAATGACAATTAGTCATCGCGATAAAGCTATTATAGTGCCTTCTTCAATAAAAATAGTTAAATCCATAAAATTTATTTCAGATTTACTGTATGTAGGGATAAATTCCAAAAAGTATTCATTTTTACTTACAGCCTCAAAAAAATTTAAAAGCAATTCTTCTGCTCCCTTTTAAATGAAAATAACATCATCAATAAAACAGCACCAGAGGACAAGATCCGCACCGTGTTCCCCAGGTGGGAAGATGCACTGATCCTCCCATTGGGCGATAAATAGGTTAGCGGAACTTGGTGCGAATCTTGCCCCCATCATGGTCCCCCATGTCTGTAAATAATAATCTCCCTCATATAGAAAATAATTTGTATTTAATATAAATAAGATTCACTCTCCTATAAAATCAATTTGTTACATAGAGTAAGAACTGGATTGGAATAAAAAGGTATACAATGATTTGATGTCTAAGGTACCTATAATGTATTCAGATTGCCATTGTACTGTCTGCAATGTCTGAATAATATTTGTAGTATCCTTTAGGTAGGCTGGGGTCAGCTTTACACAAGGTTGTAAATGGTGATCCACATATTTGGATAAATTACTTATCAGGCAGTTAATGCCAGACACTATCGGACTTCCTGGTGGATTAGTGAGAGATTTGTGCAATTTAAGGAGGTAGTAGAATAGGGCAGTAGATGGATATTGATTCATAATGATATATCTGCTATTTTCCCCCTCTTAACTAATTCCTCCAAGTCTCTTTGAAAAATGTTGGTGGGATCCTGTTTCAAGTTTTTTGTATGTCCGTGTGTCCTCTAATAATTTAATAGCCTCTTTATTGTAGGAGCCTTTGTTTAAAACAACACCCCCCACCCCTTTATCCATGGGACAGATAATAATATTGTGATTTTGTTGTATAATGGTGATAGCTTCTTTTTCTTTTAATGTTAAATTATTATTACTACCTTTAAACATTGTATGAATATTAGTTTTACGAATGTCCCCAATCACCATATTTTGAAAAGATTCAGAATATTCATGTAAAGGGTGAAAATTAGATTTTGCCTTCAGGTTGGTATGTATGTATTTTTCCCCTGGGGGAGTAGTATTGCTAGTTTTTTGTGTCTAGATTTTTTGTTGTTGTTGCTGTTGTTGGGGGTGGGGTGGTTCTTTCTTTTATTCCGCCCCCCTCTATTTCC
Source organism: Rhinella marina (assembly GCA_900303285.1). Taxonomy (NCBI): domain Eukaryota; kingdom Metazoa; phylum Chordata; class Amphibia; order Anura; family Bufonidae; genus Rhinella; species Rhinella marina. Next base: position 62,109 of record ONZH01009494.1, read on the forward strand.
CTTCTTCTACTTTTTCTTATTCTTGCTTGACTGCTGTTTTAGGTATCTCTATTTTTCTTTTTTGTTGTTGTAAGTCAAATGTATTTTTATTATATGTTCCTTGATCACTTGAGCATCAGTGGTGGTGGTATCATACATGTTGCTATTTTCTTCCTCTCCCCCACTCAGTACTTCACAGAAGTGTCCCGATCTTGGATATTACATGTAGTACTTTTCTTTTCCATCACAATTACAGAGATACAGTGAACAGAGATATACAGGGACATGGGTCTTCATTTTCGGGATAAACTGAAAACGTCACTGTATCTTCTTCTATACTCTTTTCTTGATATGTTTGAATTTCATCTATTGTCTTAAATTGTCACTGTATTGTGTTATTGGACTGATTTTCTATAGGTAAAGCATCTCTCTTAAATTTGCTCATTTTTTTCTCTTTTCCTTTTCCATATTGCGAATGTGGTTAATAATGTTATTTGTTAGTGTGGTGATGCTTTGATGGTCATTCCAAGGGAGTTATTTTGTTATAAGACATCACTATTTATTCTCATTAGCCTTAGTTTCCTTTTCTCAATTATGAAGCTAAGTGCTTGCCTAGAGAAAATATGGAACATATGTGTCCACTCCTTATTGACCTCATGATCTCCGATGTCCCCCGATAGGGTTTTATATGCCGTGAGACCCTTTGGGATGATATCCTACTCTAAATATTTCTAATGAAGCAATCTCCCATAGGTCCTTCATTTCAATTGTTAAAAGGCGTTCCAAAACTTTAATGGTATGTTTGGCTTTAGTGAGGTTTGTTTCTGTACTGGACTGGCCGTCTTTTGTGACTGGATGGTGTCCAAAGAATGATTGTATATCACAGATATGTTCCATTGTATTGTACCATAATTCAGACATATTAAAGAGGACCTTTCACGGATTTTAATAACTGGAGATAAATACCTTGTGTCCTGGGGTACCCCCCGCTGATGCTGCCACCCTGCCTAGTTTTCTAAAATAGCGCTCCTGCGCTCCGTTGTGCCCCCCTGTAGTATTGGATCGCGGCACAGCCAGGGAGAAGGAGACGCCCATTGAGAAATGCCGGCATCTCCTCCTCCCTGTACCGATGCTCAGTATTTACATACTGAGCGCGAAAACTACAGGGGGGCACAGCGGAGCGCAGGAGCGCTATTTTAGAAAACTAGGCAGGGTGGCAGCATCAGCGGGGGGTACCCCAGGACACAAGGTATTTATCTCCAGTTATTAAAATCCGTGAAAGGTCCTCTTTAAGTGGTGCTTGCAAATAAAGCTGCCACGTGACTGCAGTAAAAAACGGATAAAATAATCAACAAGAATTGTAATCACTGGCGCTATTCTGCAGTGCAGACTGATAGTACTGCAGGAAACTGTCAGTAAAGCAACTGACCAAAATAATTACAATATAAAAAACTATTAAATTTAAACCGTCTTTTAGTTTGCTCCTGCTGAGATTCTACCACATCCAATATTCCCCTATATGAATAGTGTCATTGGTTCGTGATATAGATCATTCCTAACTGAGTTTCTCCCTGGGTCTGTTCTTTCAATGGTCCAGCTGGACCGGGGTGGCATCACCTGAGCACAGCTACGGGAGCTGAAACTGGGGAAAAATTCAACACGTGGCTAACTGAATTAAATAAAAAGGTATTTGTGGTTCACTATGTTTTCCCATGACTTTTTATGAGCCAAAGCCAGCAGTGGATACAGCAGGAAGGAGAAGTACTGTATAAGTTCAATGACCGGGACTGAAGGGGCAATGTGTGACAGAAACTGCATTTCGTTGTTAGTACTGCTGGATGTGCCACAAGTTACAGTGTCTTGCGAAAGTATTCGTGCCCCTGGAACTTTTCAACCTTTTGCCACATTTCAGGCTTCAAACAAAAAGATATAACATTTTAAATTTTTGGTGAAGAATCAACAACAAGTGGGTCACAATTGTGAAGTGGAATGAAATTTATTGGATCATTTAAGCTTTTTTTGTAATAATAAAACTGAAAAGTTGGGCGTGCAAAATTATTCGGCCCATTTACTTTCAGTTCAGAAAACTCCAGAAGTTCATTGAGGATCTCTGAATGATCCAATGTTATCCTAAATGACTGATGAAGATAAATAGAATACACCTGTGTGTAATCAAGTCTCTGTATAAATGCACCTGCTATGTGATAGTCTCAGGGTTCTGTTTAAAGCACAGAGAGCATTATGAAGACCAAGGAACACACCAGGCAGGACCGTGATACTGTTGTGGAGAAGTTTAAAGCCTTATTTGGATACCAAAAGATTTCCCAAGCTTTAAACATCCCAAGGAGCACTGTGCAAGCCATCATATTGAAATGGAAGGAGTATCAGACCACTGCAAATCTACCAAGACCCGGACGTCCCTCTAAACTTTCATCTCAAACAAGGAGAAGACTGATCAGAGATGCAGCCAAGAGGCCAATGATCACTATGGATGAACTGCAGAGATCTACAGCTGAGGTGGGAGAGTCTGTCCATAGGACAACAATCAGTCGAACACTTCACAAATCTGGCCTTTATGGGAGAGTGGCAAGAAGAAAGCCATTTCTCAAAGATATCCATAAAAAGTCTTGTTTACAGTTTGCCACAAGCCACCTGTGAGACACACCAAACATGTGGAAGAAGGTGCTCTGGTCAGATGAAACCAAAATCGAACTTTTTGGAAACAATGCAAAACTATATGTTTGGCGTAAAAGCAACACAGCTCATCAAACTAAAACACACCATCTCCACTGTCAAACATGGTGGTGGCAGCATCATGGTTTGGGCCTGCTTTTCATCAGCAGGGACAGGGAAGATGGTTAAAATTGATGGGAAGATGGATGGAGCAAAATACAGGACCATTCTGGATAAAAACCTGTTGGAGTCTGCAAAAGACCTGAGACTAGGATGGAGATTTATCTTCCAACAAGACAATGATCCCAAATATAAAGCAAAATCTACAATGGAATGGTTCAAAAATAAACGTATCCAGGTCTTAGAATGGCCAAGTCAAAGTCCAGACCTGAATCCAATTGAGAATATGTGGAAAGAGCTGAAAACTGGTGTTCACAAACGCTCTCCATCCAACCTCAAAGAGCTCGAGCTGTTTTGCAAGGAAGAATGGGCAAGAATTTCAGTCTCTAGATCTGCAAAACTGATAGAGACATACCGCAAGCGACTTGCAGCTGTAATCGCAGCAAGAAGTGGTGCAACAAAGTATTAATGCAAGGGGGCCGAATAATTTTGCACGCCCCACTTTTCAGTTTTAATATTACAAAAAAGTTTAAATGATCCAATAAATTTCGTTCCACTTCACAATTGTGACCCACTTGTTGTTGATTCATCACCAAAAATGTAAAATGTTATATCTTTTTGTTTGAAGCCTGAAATGTGGCAAAAAGTTTAAAAGTTCCAGGGGGCCGAATAGTTTCGCAAGGCACTGTATATCTTACACTAAGTAAAGAGAGACTTTTACACGTTGACTTCTGGCTTCAAACTACATTTCTACCACACCGATCCCCAGGTAGCAATGGCCTAAGGGAGGAACTACACTGTGACACAACAGCTCATCAGGGGCACTACCACTCCCATCCTCTGCATCGGCTCCTGAGGGACTCGTATGTGTAACAAATAGTCTTTGTGTAGCCACAACCTTATGTCTTAAAGGGGTTTTCCGGGATTTAACTACTGATGACCTATCCTCAGGATAGGTCATCAGCATCTGATCGGTGGGGTCCCGGGTCCGACACCCGGGACCCCCGCAGATCAGCTTTTTGAGAAGGCACCGGTGCTCCCGTGAGCGCCACAGCCTTCTCTTAGCTTTTCCTAGTGACGTCACGTTCATCGGTCACGTGGCCAAGGGCAGCTCAGCCCCTTTCAAGTAAATGGGGCTGAGCGTGATACCAAGCACAGCCGCTGTATAATGTGCTTGGTGAGCTGTGAGAAGGTTCCGGTGCTCATGGGAGCGCCCGTGCCTTCTCAAACAGCTGATTGGTGGGGGTCACGGGTGTCCAACCCCCACGATCAGATACTGATGACCTCTCCAGAGGATAGGTAATAAGTAGTTAAATCCCAGAAAACCCTTATAAGGCCCCAATACACATACAAGTGTATTGTCAGCCGAACCTGCTGAGAATGGTGAGTTCGGCTAACAGTCTAACGTGAGTGAGGAACTCCCGAAAGAGGGTATTGGGGGAGAGAAGGATTGTGAAGGTGAATATTTTTGCCAGAATGTTTTGTTCTCCCAGGAGACAAACCACCACCAGTAGCATCTGACAGCAGCCTTCTCCAATCTGCCCAGTCAAGGAACATACACATTTGGCCAAACATGTATGCGCATGGGGTGCCGAGAGTGAGTGGGGAGAGATAGCTGTCAGCCGAATGATTGTTTGGCTCGCCGGTGTTGAATGTATATGGCTGTCATTAATCACTTGTCTGTTGCAAAGTCCATGAAAAAACAGTCAGCGTTTCATTCATGACAATGTCTGTGAGAGGTCCATGTATGTGTTTTTGCCCTCCATGTGGCATCTGTTTTCCACGTGCACAAATGGCTTCCATGTTCTTCTATGGATGTGTTTGGGCCACAGAATGAACCTAAGAACAACAAAAATGTCTATGCTGTTTCACTGGATGTATGACTAATCTTAAAATTAATAGATCCTTATGCTGCCCATGGAGAATACAGAGTGAACACATTCTTGAGTCACTGATGTGTAAATAAGTCTTTAGAGTGAAAGTGTCAGCCAAACATAGGTGCTGGTCCTGTTGAGTTGAACTTGACATTTTGTCACCTTTCCTTTTGTCATTTGCTTCTAAAATTCACATTCCTAACTACGCATAAAAATAAAACTTTTTTTTTTTTTAATGGCAGCTTGTCTATGGCAACAGTTGATATGCAGAGGAATTTCACGGATTAGATTTTTTCTTGAAAGTCTCATCATATCCTGTGCGTTGGGTTCTGAAAATTTAAAATGTGGACGGATTTCATGAAACAATAAGGGCATATGCAGATTGTTAACAAGTTACATTTCTAGATGGGGGGAAATTAAAGTTCACAGTCTCAGAATATAAAGAAAAATCTTGAATTATTCATCACATTTTGCAACCATTAAAAGACCATGCTGCTTATGGATAAGTGGCTGCCCTGTTCCAGTCTTGATGCACCCTCAAGTCCTGCTACCGTAATGTAACACAAGTGCATCTGATATCCCTTGTGAATACGTACAAGATTAATTTACATACAATTAGTCCATTGTAAATGAGTCTCTGCCTAATTTAGCTGAACGCTTTTCCCTTGCTTACAACAGAAGCAGGAACACAGGAGAAATAACGCAAGGTCTCTAAATAATTGATTTTTTTCTTCCTGCAGAAAGTTTGTGGGTTATTTTCTCATGACCAACTGGAAATTTCATGGAGGTCTCCAACCTGGTAGAAAAATGCTTGACTGCACAAGATAAATATGTCTAGAATGATTATATTGACCCAGACAAATGAGGAAGGTCCCTTAATTAGGCAGCCACCATTAATTGGCTGGGTGAGTGCTAATTTTGTCTCCTGTTATTATGAGAGATTAGTAGATAGAAATTTGGATTCTGACCCTGAAGGAGTGAATACATTTGAATAAATTTGTAGAAAAGCAAGGTAACTATTGAATGTGAGAACAGACTTAAAGGGTTTGTCAGCATAATTATAAATCAAAAACAATCCCTAAAATGGATTAAAATAAAAAAGAATTAAAAAACATAATATACTCAACCCTTTCTGCAGCTCTGGCCCAGTTCTCCTGGTGCTGTTTGTTCATGAACAGCACCAATGACATCCTGGGACATGGCACATGACAGTCTACCCCAGGGGACAGTGACTGGCTGCAGAGGTCACTTGTCACTTGTCTGGGACATGCACATCACTGTGCATGTCCCAGACACTGTGACATGCACAGTGATGTGTAAGGTAAAGTATATCAACACTGGAGGAAGGAGTGTGCATAATGTTTTTTTTGTTTGTTTATTATTTTAGGCAATTTTATGGCTTGTCTGAGATTTTTAATCATCTTGGACAACCCCTTTAACCCCTTCCCGACATCCGTCATACATGTACTACACATCGTCTCCCAAAAAATGAGCCCTCATACAGCTTCGTAGACATAACTATAAAAAGTTATGCGGGTCAGATTATGTAGATGAAAAGAAAAAAATGTATAGGTAATCACAGATGGAAAACAGAATGACCACCACTATAGCTCCTCCATATTTTTGAGAGAAAAGATTTCCTTTATCTGTGTGATGGGATTGGATGCCTTTTTAAGTCTAAACATGTCACTCCTCTTTGGAATTATTAGTGAGGTGTGAACAAAGCCTAACAAAACAAGATAATTTACTGGAGTTTTGTCATATTGGCATTTTTTCAAAAAAGTTATGGAAACTTTTCCAAACTATTATAGCAATCGCCCACAGAATCTAATGGTGCTGCACATTGCATGGACAAAGACTGAATGGATTTGCATACATCTCAAGTAATCACAACTGATGTGAATGGGGTGGAGTTGTGCCCTGCAATTTGTGGCTACACAACCATCATCTTGCTATGTATGTACTGAAGTGCTATTCTGTGTTGGTTTTCACTACCAGCTAATTATGCAAGTGGAAGTTGCTATTTATTTTTGGAAATTTAGTTTTACTGTACATGCGGCCATTCAAATGAATTGTTGTGAGCATAATAGATACTGTAGATGACTTTAGCTCCTATAGGGGGGATGCTAAGTTGGGTTTCCTTACCTCTATGATTTTCATATGCCTTGGTACTGCATATAGAGGGGTTTTAAGTAGAGATGAGCGAACATGCTCGTCCGAGCTTGGTGCTCGTTCGAGTATTAGGGTATTCGCATATGCTCGATACTCGGACGAGCATATCGCGATCCTCGAGGAAATGGCAACTTCCTCTTCCTGCATGATAGCCACCTTTTTTCAGCCAATCAACATGCAGGAGAGTCTTTGGTACCTCCTAGCATCACGTGGGGCCCCTACAAGTCGATAGCAGGGATTGGCTGGCCAGAGCAGATGACCTGGGAATATAAGAATCTGGTCCCGTGCTGCTCGCGTCATACGCCGTCTGCATAAGATTAGGGATAGAGCTGCTGTCTGTCAGGGAGAGTGTTAGGGCCTGAATTTAGATGTTGGTTAGGCAGGAATCACCCAAAAAGAACCCAACAGCCCTTCTAAGGGCTACAAGCACCTTTTTTTTTTGGTCTCCTCCTGGCTGCTGGCTGGGACTTGTAGTGCAGCTACCGCCATCTTGGCTGCACACTGTACACAGTGACTGGTGGCAGAAGGGACAGCACGTGGTCGACACAGACCCAAAAGAAATTGCCCAAAGTCCTCTCAGTACTCATTTTTGCTGCTGCTGCTGTACCTTGGCTTGCTGGGATCTGTAGTGCAGTCTAGGGAATACGTTTTTTCTCACAGTTATATATCCTACAGTGCAGTGAACAATTCTCTAGTGTGCTGTACATCAGCGTCAGTCTATAAAATACGTATTTTCTCTCAGTTATATGTATTACAGTCCAGTGAAAAATGGAGTGTTTTGAGGTAAAATAGCCGCAGTCTAAAGACTATGTTTTTTTCTCATATATATGTACTACAGTCCAGTGAACAATTCTCTAGTGTGCTGTACATCAGCGTCAGTCTATAAAATATGTATTTTCTCTCAGTTATATGTATTACAGTCCAGTGAAAAATGGAGTGCTGTAACGCCTCCCGGGGGTCCCAGGTGGCGCACGCGTACTTACCGCTGCGGCCGGCGTTCTCGCTCTTTGCTGCCGTGATGTTTGTTGCTTGGTCAGTGTGAAGTCTAGTTCTCTTTTGCCCTGGGCTCCAGGTGCTGCATTTTATTAGGTCAGCTCCTTAATTGGTTCCTCCCCTTTCCTCCTGTCTGAAACTATATAAGTCCTTCCACTTACTCCTTGCCTGAGCGTTATAAGTCATCCTGACTTGCGCAGGGTCCTGTATTGCCTTAGTCCTGCTGTAGTGTGAACACCGCTCTAGTCCTGCTATAGAGTGAACCCTGTCTTGGCCTGCTGAAGTGTGAACACCGCTCTAGTCCAGCTGAAGTGTGAACACCACTCTAGTCCTGCTGAAGTGTGAACATCGCCCCAGTCCTGCTGCAGTGCGCACATTGCCCTAGTCCTGCTGTTGTGTGAACACTACTATCCAGTACCTGGCTTCCCTTCCTGGCTCCTGTTCGTGGTTCCCGTTCCTGATTCCCGCCCCTGGCTGATCCTCTCCGGTCTGCTTCCAGTGCATTGCTGACTCCAGTCATCCTTCCACATCTCCTCCCCTGGTGTGTGTCTGTCCTGCGTATCTGTCTCTCTGGTGTTCTGCACCTTAGTACTCCGTCCGTCTGGCCAGCTGTCACGAGTACTGTCTCACCCCAAGAGGTAGCGACCTGGTGTACCTCCTCGGGAAAGCCTATCCCCACCATCAGGGGTACTGTGAAGAACGGGAGGTACACTTAGACAACACCCTTAGGGGAAGACATTCTTGTGACACAGTGGATCCACATCCACTGATTTTGACAGTACTCTCAGGCCCTGGATCCCGCTGGTCACCCCAAGTCTGCTGTATCGGATCTATTAAGTGAGATGAGACGTCAAAGTCAGCGCCAGGATGTTTTAATGCAATTCATGCAAAATATTTCTGCCCGCCTAGATGCCATTTCTCCTCCAGTAATAGCTGCACCACAAGTCTCAGCAACTCCTCCAGCGTCCGCGCCTGTGACCCCGGATCAGAGTGCTTCTGGAATTCATCTTCCACTGCCGCCTCGTTATGGTGGGGATTCCAAGTCCTGCAGAGGCTTCCTTAACCAGTGCCTCATACACTTTGAGCTGCATGGACACAAGTTTCCATCTGAACGGGCAAAGATAGCTTTCATTGTGTCCCTGCTATCTGGTGAGGCCCTGGCATGGGCAAATCCTATCTGGGAGCGTGGCGGCCCAGAGACTACAAGTCTGCAGGCGTTCCTGGCTACCTTCCGGATGGTTTTTGAGGAGCCAGGCCGCACTTCATCTGCTGCCTCTGCTTTGCTGTGCCTACGCCAGGGTTCCATGACTGTGGGCCAGTATGCAATTCAGTTCCGGACACTGGCCGCTGAACTAGCATGGAATGATGAGGCTCAGTTAGCAGTTTTCTGGGAAGATCTTTCAGGGCGGATTAAAGATGAGCTAGCTGGTCGTGACCGTCCATCTACCTTGAATGATCTGGTCACTTTAGCTACCAGAATTGATCTGCGTTTCAGGGAGCATTCCAGGGAGGACTTGCGTAGCAAAAGAGCACCTCGCCTTGTGCCTTCCTTCCAGAGGCCGATTCAGCCTCCAGTTTCTGCTTCCTCGGAGGAGCCTATGCAAGTGGAACATCTCCGATTGTCGGATCAGGAGCGACAACGCCGCAGAGCTGAGAACTTGTGCCTCTATTGTGCTGGCAAGGCCCATTTTGCCCGGAATTGTCCGCTGAAACTGGGAAACTCCAAAGTCTAGGACATGTTGGAGAGGTGGTTCTAGACGCGGAGAAATACTCTCCTAAGCTTTCAATTCCTGTGATCCTCTCTCATGAGAGAATCAGCGTCACTGTGTCTGCCTTCCTGGATTCGGGCTCCGCTGGTAACTTTATCCTGCAAGACCTTGTCAGTCAGTACCGGCTTCCAACCTCCCTGCTGTCGCGACCTCTATCTGTTGCGTCGGTAAACGTAATGCCACTACCTGAGCCAGTGCAGTTTGTTACCATGCCCCTTAGACTGCAAGTTGGAGTTTTGCACTCTGAGGAGATCGTCTTCTACGTCCTGCCAGCTTCCGTGAATCCAGTCATTCTTGGTCTTCCCTGGCTTCGCCAGCATTCTCCAACCCTGGACTGGCACTCTGGTGAAATCCTCCGGTGGGGACCCTCTTGCCTCTCCACCTGCCTGTCTGAAGTCCGGCCCACACCTTCGCCTCCACCGACGGGGGATCTATCAGGACTGCCATCACAGTATGCCAGTTTTGCTGATGTATTTAGTAAAAAGGAGGCTGAAACACTGCCATCCCACCGATCCTATGATTGTCCAATTGACCTTCTACCAGGAACTACTCCCCCTCGCGGTCGAGTTTATCCCCTCTCGCTTCCTGAGACTCAGGGGATGTCAGTCTACATCAAGGAGAATCTTGAGAGGGGATTTATCCGCAAGTCCACTTCGCCAGCTGGTGCAGGATTCTTCTTCGTCCAGAAGAAGGATGGATCTTTAAGACCTTGCATAGACTATTGGGGCCTTTATCAGATCACCGTCAAGAATAAGTATCCGTTGCCATTGATCCCGGAACTCTTTGACAGAATTCGTGGAGCGAAGATCTTCTCCAAACTAGACCTGCGAGGGGCATATAATCTTGTCCGCATCCGAAAAGGAGACGAATGGAAGACCACTTTTAACACACGGGACGGTCATTACGAATATCTCATCATGCCTTTTGGACTTTGTAATGCCCCAGCGGTCTTTCAGGAGTTTGTCAATGATGTTTTCCGGGACCTGCTTAATGTCTGTGTTGTGGTCTACTTGGACGATATTCTCATCTTTTCTCCTGATCTGACCTCACATTGGAAACATGTCCGTCTTGTCCTGCGACGGCTCAGAGAGAACCGGCTATATGCGAAACTGGAGAAGTGCATTTTGTGAGAAAAACTCTCTGCCGTTCCTTGGATTCGTTGTCTCTGATACCGGTCTGAAAATGGATCCAGACAAACTTAAAGCAGTGTTTAACTGGCCACGCCCCCAGGGTCTCCGAGCAATTCAGAGATTCTTGGGATTCGCCAACTTCTGCCGCCAGTTCATTCATAGTTTCTCTTCTCTCACCGCCCCGATCTCTGCCCTGACCAAAAAGGGAGTGAACGCAAAAGTATGGACCCCGGAGGCAGAGGCGGCTTTCACCGAGTTAAAACAGGCTTTTACCTCTGCTCTTGTTCTTCATCATCCGGATGTCGCCAAGCAATTTTTCCTAGAGGTGGATGCCTCTTCCATTGGAGCTGGAGCAGTCCTATTGCAGAAGAACTCCAGAGGCAAGATGATTACCTGCGGTTTCTTCTCTAAACTCTTTTCTTCTGCTGAGAGGAACTATTCTATCGGGGACAGGGAACTCTTGGCCATTAAGTTGGCCTTGGAAGAATGGCGACATTTGCTGGAAGGTACACAACATCCTGTGGTGATTTACACGGACCACAAGAACCTGGTCTACCTCCAAACTGTACAACGCCTAAATCCTCATCAAGCTAGATGGGCACTGTTCTTTTCTCGTTTCAACTTTGAGCTACACTTTCGCCCTGCTGAGAAGAATACCAAAGCAGATGCTCTTTTCCGGTCATTTGATTCTTCTGATCAGCAAGAGGAACCCCAGTATATTATTGATCCTGCTCGTCTGATTTCCGTGGCTCCCGTCCAGATTAAAGACATTCCTCCTGGGAAGATATTTGTACCAGTCTCCAAAAGGAGGCGTATTTTAGCTTGGGGTCATGACTCCAAACTTGCTGGTCACCCAGGGGTTTGTAAAACCATCCAGCTTCTCTCACGGCATTACTGGTGGCCTAACCTCTCTCAAGAGGTGGAGGAATACGTCTCCGCCTGTACTATCTGTGCTCAAAACAAATCCCCCAGGTCCAAACCATCTGGTCTGCTGTTACCCCTTTCCATTCCAGATGCCCCTTGGCAACACATTGGTATGGACTTTGTTACCGATTTACCACTGTCTACTGGTTGCACCGTCATTTGGGTAGTTGTGGATCGCTTTTCTAAGATGGCCCATTTCATTCCTCTGTCTGGACTGCCCTCTGCCACCAAACTTGCCAGTCTCTTCGTGGAGCACATCTTCCGCCTACATGGCCTACCTTTACACATTGTCTCCGACCGTGGAGTTCAGTTCACTTCCAGGTTCTGGAGAGCTCTCTGCCATCTTCTAGAAGTGGAGTTGGATATCTCGTCCGGATACCATCCCCAGACAAACGGACAAGTGGAACGAGTTAACCAGATACTGGAGAACTACCTTCGTCATTTTGTCTCTGCCCGACAAGACAATTGGGCCCAGATGCTACCTTGGGCAGAGTTTTCTTACAATAACCACACCAGTGAATCCTCAGGCTCTTCACCATTCTTCATTGTCTATCGGTGCCATCCACGAATTCCTCTTCCTGTTACCGCTCCTTCTGGGGTACCAGCTGCAGATTCCTCTTTCAGGGACTTTTTAAAAATATGGCGCCAAGCCAAGGACTGCATCTCCAAGGCGGTGACTCGTATGAAGAAATATGTGGATCGGAGGCGCAAGAAGCCTCCACAATTTTCCATAGGTGAAAAGGTCTGGCTATCTTCTAAAAATATCCGGTTAAGGGTTCCAAGCTACAAGTTGGCACCTCGGTTCCTGGGACCATTCGAGGTGCTGAAAAGGATCAATGATGTCACCTATAAACTCCGCCTGCCTCCTAGTCTGCGTGTATCCAATTCTTTCCATGTGTCCCTGCTCAAGCCTTTGGTCCTGAACCGCTATTCCCGCTGTGTTTCTACCCCAGATCCTGTCACTGTAGATCCTGAGCTGGAATATGAGGTGAGGGCCATTTTGGACATGAAGAGGCGTGGAAGGAAGACATACTATCTTGTGGATTGGAAAGGCTTTGGTCCTGAAGAGAGGTCCTGGGAACCTGAGGACAACATCAATGCCCCTACTCTACTCAAAAAGTTTCTTGCCGGCCTCAGGAAGAGGGGGAGTAGAGAGGGGGTACTGTAACGCCTCCCGGGGGTCCCAGGTGGCGCACGCGTACTTACCGCTGCGGCCGGCGTTCTCGCTCTTTGCTGCCGTGATGTTTGTTGCTTGGTCAGTGTGAAGTCTTGTTCTCTTTTGCCCTGGGCTCCAGGTGCTGCATTTTATTAGGTCAGCTCCTTAATTGGTTCCTCCCCTTTCCTCCTGTCTGAAACTATATAAGTCCTCCTTGGACACTTACTCCTTGCCTGAGCGTTATAAGTCATCCTGACTTGCGAAGGTTCCCGTATTGCCTTAGTCCTGCTGTAGTGTGAACACCGCTCTAGTCCTGCTATAGAGTGAACCCTGTCTTGGCCAGCTGAAGTGTGAACACCGCTCTAGTCCAGCTGAAGTGTGAACACCGCTCTAGTCCTGCTGAAGTGTGAACACCGCTCTAGTCCAGCTGAAGTGTGAACACCGCTCTAGTCCTGCTGAAGTGTGAACACCGCCCCAGTCCTGCTGCAGTGCGCACATTGCCCTAGTCCTGCTGTTGTGTGAACACTACTATCCAGTACCTGGCTTCCGTTCCTGGCTCCTGTTCGTGGTTCCCGTTCCTGATTCCCGCCCCTGGATGATCCTCTCCGGTCTGCTTCCAGTGCATTGCTGACTCCAGTCATCCTTCCACATCTCCTCCCCTGGTGTGTGTCTGTCCTGCGTATCTGTCTCTCTGGTGTTCTGCACCTTAGTACTCTGTCCGTCTGGCCAGCTGTCACGAGTATTGTCTCACCCCAAGAGGTAGCGACCTGGTGTACCTCCTCGGGAAAGCCTATCCCCACCATCAGGGGTACTGTGAAGAACGGGAGGTACACTTAGACAACACCCTTAGGGGAAGACATTCTCGTGACACAGTGGATCCACATCCACTGACCTTGACAAGTGCTTTGCGGTGAAATAGCCTCCATTTAAAGACTACCTTTTTTTCTCATATATATGTACTACAGTCCAATGAACAATTCTCTAGTGTGCTGTACAGCAGCGTCAGTCTATAAAATACGTATTTTCTCTCAGTTATATGTATTACAGTCCAGTGAAAAATGGAGTGTTTTGAGGTAAAATAGCCGCCATGTAAAGACTACGTTTTTTTCTCAGTTATATGTACTACAGTCCAGTGAACAATTCTCTAGTGTGCTGTACAGCAGCGTCAGTCTATAAAATACGTATTTTCTCTCAGTTATATATATTACAGTCCAGTGAAAAATGGAGTGTTTTGCGGTAAAATAGTCGCCATTTAAAGACTACGTTTTTTTCTTAGTTATATGTACTGCAGTCCAGTGAAAAATGTAGTGGTTTGCGGTAAAATAGCCGCCATTTAAAGACTATGTTTTTTTCTCAGTTATATGTACTACAGTCCAGTGAACAATTCTCTAGTGTGCTGTACAGCAGCTTCAGTCTATAAAATACGTATTTTCTCTCAGTTATATGTATTACAGTCCAGTGAAAAATGGAGTGTTTTGCAGTAAAATAGCCGCCATTTAAAGACTACCTTTTTTTCTCAGTTATATGTACTACAGTCCAGTGAACAATTCTCTAGTGTGCTGTACAGCAGCATCAGTCTATAAAATACGTATTTTCTCTCAGTTATATGTATTACAGTCCAGTGAAAAATGGAGTGTTTTGCAGTAAAATAGCCGCCATTTAAAGACTACCTTTTTTTCTCAGTTATATGTACTACAGTCCAGTGAACAATTCTCTAGTGTGCTGTACAGCAGCATCAGTCTATAAAATACGTATTTTCTCTCAGTTATATGTAGTACAGTCCAGTGAAAAATGGAGTGTTTTGCGGTAAAATAGCCACCATTTAAATACTACTTTTTTTTTCTCAGTTATATGTACTACAGTCCATTGAAAAATGTAGTGGTTTGTGGTAAAATAGCCGCCATTTAGAGACTACGTTTTTTTCTCAGTTATATGTACTACAGTCCAGTGAAAAATGTAGTGGTTTGCGGTAAAATAGCCGCCATTTAAAGACTACGTTTTTTTCTCAGTTATATGTACTACAGTCCAGTGAACAAATCTCTAGTGTGCTGTACAGCAGCGTCAGTCTATAAAATACGTATTTTCTTTCAGTTATATGTATTACAGTCCAGTGAAAAATGGAGTGTTTTGCGGTAAAATAGCCGCCATTTAAAGACTACATTTTTTTCTCATATATATGTACTACAGTCCAGTGAAAAATGTAGTGGTTTGCGATAAAATAGCCGCCATTTAAAGACTACATTTTTTTCTCATATATATGTACTACAGTCCAGTGAAAAATGTAGTGGTTTGCGATAAAATAGCCGCCATTTAAAGACTACGTTTTTTTTTCTCATATATTTGTACTACAGTCCAGTGAACAATTCTCTAGTGTGCTGTACAGCAGCGTCAGTCTATAAAATACGTATTTTCTCTCAGTTATATGTATTACAGTCCAGTGAAAAATGGAGTGCTTTGCAGTAAAATAGCCACCATTTAAAGACTAGGTTTTTTTCTCAGTTATATGTACTACACTCCATTGAAAAATGTAGTGGTTTGCGGTAAAATAGACGCAGTCTAAAAATTCCTTTTTTTCTCTCAGTTATATATACTACAGTGCAGTGAACAATTCTGTCGTGTGCGGTATAGTAGCCGCACTCTTGTGTTGACACCAACAAGTGACCAAGTTAGTTGAGGTAGCAGGTGAAGCACATAAAATTTTACACTGACACAGCATGACCAACAGAGTGACCAAGTTACACTCAGGTAGTAGGTGAAGCACATAAAATTTTACACTGACACAGCATGGCGGTGACAACAGAGTGACCAAGTTATACTCAGGTAGTAGGTGAAGCACATAAAATTTTACACTAACACAGCATGGCGGTGACACCACCAATGCCTTGGTCAGACTGAGATTGCAGTCAAATGGCTGTAGGTGAGCCTCCCAAAAATTTGTTTTGGAGTTTCTGAAGTTGACCCTCCTAAAAAATTGTTTTGGAGTGTCTGTAGTTTACCCTCCTGTAAAATTGTTTTTGAGTGTCTGTAGTTGACGCTACTAAAAAATTTATTGGAGAGAGGGCCTGTAGGTGACCCTCCGTAAACATTGTTTGTATAGAGCGCCAGTTGGCCCTCAGAAACATTGCCTGTTGGCTCAGCGTTTGTGTGCAAAGAGGAGGAGGAGAGAATACATAAAGAATCTTCATGTTGAGCTGCTTTCCCCCGGTGGAGATTTGCATTCCGGTGAAATCCAGTGCAACCCAGTAGTTGTATGGAGCAGAGTGATCACGCAGGATGTTGGTATGGTCACCTAGGTACTCCCTCACCATCTTTTTGAACAGCTCCCCCCTACTGGGGGACGGGTGACATAGTCTTGCTGGGGTGCTATAAAACTTGCAAAGGCCTTGGAGAGTGTTCCTCTTCCAGTGCTTGACAAGCTGCCTGCTCCCCTCCCCCGCGAGTTGGCCAACAGAACTACGTCCTCTGCCGCTAGCGGTGTCAGATGGGAAGGATAGTTTCAGCTTGTGCACTAGGGACTGTTGATATTGATTCACTCTCATACTCCTTTCCTCTACAGGAATGAGAGTGGAAAAGTTCTGCTTGTACCTGGGGTCCAGTAGGGTGAACACCCAGTAATCGGTGTTGTCAAAAATGCTTCTAACGTGAGGGTCACGGGAAAGGCAGCCTAACATAAAATCAGCCATGTGCGCCAGAGTCCCAACACGCAATAATCTCCTCAATAGGCTGACTCTCCATTTCCTCCTCCTCCTCCTCCAACTCCTCTTCAGCCCATACACGCTCAACAGATAAGAAGGAATGAGCATAGGTACCCTCTTCAGTCTCGCCAACAGTCTCCTTCTCTTCCTCCTCTTCCTCCTCATCCTCCTTGAATACGTGCTGAGAAACAGACCTGAGGGTGGTCTGGCTATCAAGCAACGTATCTTCTTCCCCCATCTCCTGTGACAAGCGCAAAGCCTCTGACTTCATGCTGAGCAGTGACTTTTTCAGCAGACAAAGCAGCAGGATGGTGACGCTGATAATGGTGGCATCGCAGCTGACCATTTGTGTTGACTCCTCAAAGTTGCTTAACACCTGACAGATATCAGATATCCACGTCCACTCCTCATTGTACACTTGAAGAAGCTGACTAACCTGACTACCAGTTCTTGTGGAAGTTGTCATCTGGCAGTCTAGAATTGCTCTTCGCTGCTGGTAAACGCTGGCTAACATGTGTAATGTGGAATTTCATTGTGTGGGCACGTCGCACAACAGTTGGTGAGCAGTCAGTTGTAAGCGCCGTTGCACTGCCCTGAGAGTGGCAGCATCTGTGGTTGACTTGCGGAAATGCGCCCAGCTAAGTCGCACCTTGGTGAGCAAATCAGACAAATTGGAGTAGGTCTTGAGGAACCGCTGAACCACAAGATTGAACACGTTGCCCAGGCAGGTTTTATATGCAGTGTTTATATGAGTTGTTGTTGTTACTTTGGGAAATAGTATTGGTGTATAATGGCACATGTGTGAGCCTGCCGAGTTGCAGAGCCGCCACCAGGTTACGCCCATTGTCGCACACAACCATGCCTGGTTTCAGTTTCAGCGGCACCAGCCAAAGATCGGTCTGCGCCGTGATGCCCTGTAACAGCTCTTGGGCGTGTGCCTCTTGTCACCTAAGCTCAGCAGTTTCAGCACCGCCTGTTGGCGCTTACCCACGGCAGTGCTGCTGCGCCTAGAGCTACTGACTGAAGGCGCCGTGCTCACAGATTGTATTTGAGAGTAGGAGGAGGAGGGGTTGGAGGAAGAGGCAAAATAAGTCTGAGAAACCGTGACCGAGGTAGGCCCCGCAATCCTTGGTGTGGGCATTACATGAGTGGCCCCAGGGTCAGACTCGATCCCAGCCTCCACCAAGTTAACCCAATGTGCCGTCAGGGAGATATAGTGTCCCTGCCCGCCAGCACTTGTCCACGTGTCTGTGGTTAGGTGGACCTTCTCAGTAACCGCGTTGGTCAGGGCACGGATGATGTTCTCTGACACGTGCTGGTGTAGGGCTGGGACGGCACATCGTGAAAAATAGTGGGGGACCAAGTACCGAGGGACAGCCATCGCCATCAGGTTGCGGAAAGCCTCAGTCTCTACCAGTCTATATCGCAGCATCTCCAGGCTCAGCAGACGTTTAGGGCTTGTGCATGTGGGTGGGTGGAATTGTATCTGCGTTTGCACTTGCGCTCCAATGTCTTATGCAAAGACAGCTGAAGGCTGCGCTGGGACACATTGGTGTAGGGTGTGGATGAATCGTGGAGGTGAAAGGGTGGTTGTAGGGCGGGAGGTGCTCGTGCCGGGGTCCTGGGCGGGGGGTTGACTCGCTGAGCCAGCATGTGACACAGGGAAAGGAGCAGTGGTGTGATCCACAGGAGGTGAACGGCCTTGGTTCCATTGAGTCGTGTGTTTAGCACTCATATGCCTGCGCATGCTGTAGTGGATAGGCTGGTAGTGGTGGCTCCCCTGCTGATCCTGGTGTGGCACAGGTTGCACACCACAGTCCTTCGGCCATCCTCACTTTCTTTAAAGAACCTCCAGACTTGCGAACATCTAGGCCTCGGCACGGGAGCTTCACTCCGTGAAACAGTTGCTGATCTACTTGCTCTGGCCCTGCTTCTCCCTCTGGCCACTCCACTGCCTCTTCCAACCTGTTCTGGTGCTGCACTTGCCTCCCCCTCAGAAGCACTGTCTTGACTAGGCTTACCAACCCAGCTCGGGTCAGTCCCCTCATCATCCACCTGCTCTTTATCTGATTCCTCACTCTGCTCCCCCCTCGGACTTACTGCCCTGACAACAACGTCAATGTCTGACAACCGTGTCTCATCATCATCCGACACCTCTTGACACACTACTTGTGCAGTGCCTGGGAGCCAGGAGCACTTAGAAATTGGACATTTGTATATTTCCCCTATGCAAAGTTAAAAACTTCTTACTTTATTTGACCTACAAGGGTTAACGTGCACATTTTATTACTGTGTAACTGCATTTTGTATATGTTTTGATATATACTCTGTTCATTATCACTGTACTTAAATGGCTCTGTGGAAAGGGTTAAATGAATATTGAGAGACCGTTAGAGCTTGGATTATGGAGCTGGTAATTTTCCACTGCTACCATAAGAGAAAAACAGACTTGTTTACCACTATGTTTTGGAGGGAAAAACCCAGACTTGTTTACCACCAAAAATCAGACAGCCTGACCTTTTAACTGTCTGGTTTTAGCTGTTGTTATGTCTGAAAACTTGTTTGTGTCAGAAACACCTGCTGAGTCATTACCATTAACTGCAACATTGTATCTGTTTGTGCTGAGCTTCTCCACTCCACCCCTCCCACTAGAAGGTTCTTATTATATACTGTGTCTTTCTAGCAGACACAGTATATAAGGACAGCAGTCAGAGCCCTTAGTGTTGTTGCAGTTAGGGACCAGTGCTTGAAGAGGAGAATCTGACGGACTACTGAGGGACGAGAAGAAGACACGGACGGGGATACGCTGCCACAGACCCTGGATCATCAGCCTTGGACCAGGGTACCAGCCTTCTGAAGAGAAAGAGGGACAGCTAGCGCAGGCCTT
>ONZH01009495.1:0-67640 GCA_900303285.1 Rhinella marina
AGGCAGGGATAGAAAACGATCATAAAAGACCCAAAAGCCCTTTTAAGGGCTATTATTTCTGGCACAAACTTTTTTTCTCATATTTTAGTACTTTGAAGGTGTTGAAAATAGCGCTAGGTGGCCTGCCATTAACGCCATAAGCGCTGCTGCAGCAAGGAGGGATATACACTGTAGGGAGAGAAGCACGCTAGGCAGGGATAGAAATCACTCAAAAAAGACCCAAAAGCCCTTGTAAGGGCTATTATATCTGTCACAAACCTTTATTTACTGACATTTGAGGACTTTAAAGGTGGTGAAAATAGCACTAGGTGGCCTGCCATTAATGCCACATGTGCTGCTGCTGCTGCATGCTGTAGGATACTCTCTGTATACTATATACCTGACATACTTTGCTATAATTTCTGCTGTTAAGCCCGTAGTACTTCTTTTGCGTCTTGCTGTATAACATTTGCGTATTTATAAAATTTCTATAGGCAGGGTTACTATCATTGTCCAAGCGTCCATTGAGAAATATGTTTTTTTTATTTTTTTGGTGGCAAAAAAAATCCAGGTGTGCCCTGTCAGTAACGCTAGGTGCAAAGCGTATTACAACCATTCAAAAGTCTCTGTAGCTGACATCCGTATTTAATACCGTTCATTTAGGCCGCAGTTCCTCATTTGCTACTGCAGTTCAATTTTCCCTAGGAGGGAATTAAACAATAGGGATAGTATTTGGGTAGGTAGAAAGATCGTCGCTGTTCCAAAAAGACCAAAGTCCATTGTGAAATACGTCTTTTTTTAAAAATTTTTTTGGGTGTGCTCTGCCAATAATGCTAGGTGCACAGCGTATTACAACCGTTCAAAAGTCTATGTAGCTGACATCCGTTGTTACAATTAATACCGTTAATTTAAGCCTCAGTTCCTCATTTGTGTCTACAGTTTAATTTGCCGAAGGAGGGAATTAAACTATAGGGAAAAGAATTGGCTAGCCAGGGCTAGTATTTCTGTTAAAAAGACACAAAAGTCCATTGTTATATCTGGCTGCATTTTTTTTTCTTTTGTGGCAAAAAAAACACAAGTGTGCCCTGACAATAACACTACGTGCACAGCGTGTGCATTATAATGTTTCTGTAGTCTATATACCTGACATCCATTGGTATTTTTTCTACCGTTAATTTAGGCCGTTGTTCCTCATTTGCGGCTCTATAACGTTTGCGCATTCTAAATATTTGGTGACATTTTTCTGATCATACACTTAATAAAAATCTGCACTACTGTACTTGTGACAAAGTTGCATATATACTATATAATATGCGAAAGGCAAGAACTAAGGGACGGGGAAGTGGGCGTGCTGCTGATGGTGAACGCAAAGGCCATGGCTCTGGGCGCGGTGAAACTGTGCCTGCTGGCAGAGCCCAAGAAACAAAGTCATCCAAAACTCCTAGCTTCATGTCTCAGTTTGGAGGGCGGCGTAAGACAGGTTCTTGTTAGGTCAACATGTCAGGAGGACCAGAGTGAGGTTCATTTTTTTTAGGTTAAAAAATTAGGGGTGAGGACCTGCTGGTGAACCTCTTAAATATTTAAAGGCGATGCAGCCTAATAAGCAGTTTGATATGCTGGAGTAAGAGGACGAGAGGAAGGGGTTCATGGAAATACAGTGTATTCAATACACCTTAAAAGCCACATTTAAAGTTCCTTCATGTGCAGCCACTTTCCTCTGGTGGGGTAGCGAAGTCAGGGGCAATCCAGGCCTTGTTCATTTTGATTAGCGTCAACCTGTCAGCATTTTCAGTTGACAGGCGGATGCGCTTAGCAGTTATTATGCCCCCAGCGGCACTAAATAACCGCTCCGAAAAAACGCTGGCACCAGGGCAGGCCAGCAGCTCAAAGGCGTAGAATGCCAGTTCGTGCCATGTGTCCAGCTTAGACACCCAATATTTAAAAGGCACAGAGGGGTCGCTGAGGACATTGACATTGTTAGCTAGGTAATCCTTTACCATTTTACAAAACTTTTCCCTCCTAGTTGTGACACTAGGGCGCTTATCAGAACCTTTTCCACATGCAGCGCTGTTCGTCTTTATTGAGAGCAGGTAGGGTTCCAGCGCGTGCTCAGATCGCATAGCAGTCAGTGAGCTGGCAGGTGTAAGCGTTGCTGCAGCGTTGCCAGACCGGCGGAACCTGTAGGTGACTTTCGGAAATGGCCACCTTCACCAGCAGCTCAGGCAAAAAAGTGTAGTTTTTGTGAAACCGCTGAACCACTAAGTTGAAGCAGTTATTTCGCCTGAGGGAGACTCCTGTTCGTCCTTCCTGTTGGAGGAACAGGTAGACTCATTCCTGTCATTAGTTCCAGGGTCCTATAGGGTCAGTTTGGTTTAGGTTCCTGTGTATGAACTCGCCAACCTTTGAGGCCTGTTCATACTGGTAGTCAATCAGGATTAGAGTCATGGTTTCCTGTCCATCTACCTTCCTTAGTTTCCAGGCCTAATCTTCTTTCCCTCCTACGCTCTGTGTGGTTTTCCCCCCACACCTGAGCGTGACAGTATGTGTGTGAGCTTGCCAAGCTCCAAAGCTGCCACCAAGTTGTGGCCATTATCAGACACAACAACGCCTGGTTGTAGGTTGATTGGCAAGAGCCACAGCTCAGCCCAGTCCCTTATACCCTGCCAAAGCACTGTGGCGGTGTGTTGTTTGTCACCTAAGCAAATAAGTTTCAGCACAGCCTGTTGCCGCTTCCCCACCGCTGTGATAAACTGCTTCCAGCTATTGACTGAAGTCTGACTGGTGCTGCAAGATGAGAATTACTAGATGGAAGTGGTGGAGGAGAAGGAGGGGTTGCAGCCGTTAATGTAGGATGGTGGCAGAAATTCTGATGGAAGTAGGGCCCGCAATCCTTTGTGTCGGTAGCATCTGTGCCATCCCAGGGCATGACTTGCTCCCAGCCTCCATAGCGTTCACCCAGTGTGCCGTCAGGGAAATGTAGCGTCCTTGGCCAGAAGCACTTGTCCATGTGTCAGTCGTTAAGTGGACCTTTCCAGTAACTGCATTGGTCAGGGCACGGGTTATGTTATGGGACACATGCTGGTGTAAGGTGAGGGCACACCGGCAAAAATAGTGGCGGCTAGGTACTGAGTAACGAGGGACAGCCGCCATCAGCCTCAGCCTCAGTGTCCACAATCCTAAACGGCAACATTTCCAGCGCCAGCAATTTGCAAATGTGTGCATTTAGTGCTATGGCCTGTGGGTGGGTGGCTGGGTATTTGCGCTTTTGTTCAAAGGCCTGGGGTATGGACATCTGTATGCTGCACTGGAACACAGAAGTGGATGTGCTCGCTGATGATGCTTGCGAGGGTTCAGGTGCAGGGGGGGGATGCATCTGGGCCTGCCTCTTGGCTAGCACGTAACACAGGGAAGAGGAGACAGTGGTGTGACCCGCAGACACCGATCGTGGACCCAGGCGTTTGGCCCACCTATTAGGGTGCTTTGCTGCCATGAAGATCATGCTGGTGGTGGTCAGGTTGCTAGTGTTCATTCCCCTGCTCATTTTTGTACCGCATGGGTTGCAAATGACAATTCTTTTATTGTCCACACTTGTTGGTGTGGTGTGGCCTGCCTTCTCCCTTTTGCCACCCTACCGCCTCTTACAACCTGTTGCGGTGCTGCGCATCCCTCCCCCTCTGTACTGCTGTCCTCGCTCAGCTTGCCTCCTATCCATGTTGGGCCAATGATTTCATCATCCACTACTTCCTCTTCGGGAAGGAATTTTTTCCCTTAAAGTGAGGATTATTGGCTTCTACCTCACAGGGGTTTTTTGCCTTACTCTGGATCAACTTGCAGGATAACAGGCCCAACTGGATGGACCGATGTCTTTTTTCTGCCTTATAAACTATTTTACCATGTTACTTCTTCACTCTGGTCCTCATCCTGACAAGTTGACGTTCAGTGCTGCTGACACTCAAAAACATTTGGGGTGAGGGTCTGATGCTGATATGACCATCTAAAACATTAGGGGCGACTGCCTGCTGCTGAGCTGACCGTGTAAAACATTCGGGGCGAGTGCCTGCTGCTGATCTGACAGTGTAAAAAAGGGGTGAGGGCGTGCTGCTACTTGCGCTTTACGTACTAGTAAATATATGTTTCCTAACAATATTTACTGTAAAATCGATGTTATCTTGGGGGGGTATTTTTGTCATTCCGTAGAAGTGGCGTAATAGTCGGCCATCATTGTTAATAGCAGCGACTTCGGTGTCCAAGATGCATCCGGACATCCTCCCCATGCTGTTCCCTAACCATTTCTGTATTGTTTCCACCATTTTCTGACGTTTCCCTATGGACTAGACACCCTCCCCTTTGCAGAGCAGGGGGTGCCTGGTCTTCTCCCATTGACTTCCATTATACTCGGGTGCTCGGCCGAGCACTCGAGCACCACCTAATGTTCGGCCAGAGCATCTGAGCACCCGAACATCGGAGTGCTCGATCATCACTAGTGTTTATCTGTATAGAGTGTGATACTGTCTGCCGTGTAATCCTATCATGTGTGATAATGCCTGCTGGGCTGTGTATCTAATCCTATCATATGTAATACTGTCTGCAGAGTCATGTATCTAAGCCTATTGTGTGTGATACTGTCAGCTCAGCAGTGTATCTAATCCTGTAATGTGTGATACTGTCTACAGTGTCGTGCATCTAAGCCTATTTTCTATGATACTGCGTGAAGAGTTGTGTATCTCATCATATCATGTGTGATACTGTTTTCAGAGTCGTGTATCTAATCATATCATGTGTGAGATACTGTCTGCCGAGCTGTGTATCTAATCCTATCATGTGTGATACTGTCTGCAGCATTGTGCATCTAATCCTATCATGTGTGATACTGTCTGCTGAGCTGTGTATCTAATACTATCTTTTGTGATATTGTCTGCTAAGTTGTGTATCTAATCCTGCCACGTGTGATACTGTCTGCAGCGTTGTGCACCTAATCCTATCATGTGTGGTACTGCCTGCTGGGCCGTGTATCTAATCCCATCATGTGTCGTACTGTCTGCTGATTTGTGTATCTAATCCTATCGTGTGTGATACTGTCTGAAGAGTTGTGTATCTAATCCTATCAAATGTGTTAAAGTCTGCTAAGCTGTGTATCTAATCCTTTTATGTGTGATACAGTCTGCTGAGCTGTGTATCTAATCCTATCATGTGTGATACTGTCTGCAGCATTGTGCATCTAATCCTATCATGTGTGATACTGTCTGCTGAGCTGTGTATCTAATCCTATCATGTGTGAGATACTGTCTGCCAAGCTGTGTATCTAATACTATCTTTTGTGATATTGTCTGCTAAGTTGTGTATCTAATCCTGCCACGTGTGATACTGTCTGCAGCGTTGTGCACCTAATCCTATCATGTGTGGTACTGCCTGCTGGGCCGTGTATCTAATCCCATCATGTGTCGTACTGCCTGCTGATTTGTGTATCTAATCCTATCGTGTGTGATACTGTCTGCAGAGTCGTGTATCTAAGCCTATTGTGTGTGATACTGTCTGCAGTGTCGTGCATCTAAGCTGACTGTGTGTGATACTGCCTGCAGAGTTGAGTATCTAGTCCTGTCATATGTAATACTGTCTTCAGAGTTGTTTATCTAATCCTATCCTGTGTGAGATACTGTCTGCCAAGCTTTGTATCTAATCCTACCTTGTGTCATACTGTCTGCTGAGTTATGTATCTAGTCCTGTCATGTGTGATACTGTCTGCAGCGTTGTGCACTTAATCCTATCATGTGTGATACTGTCTGCCAAGCTGTGTATCTAATCCTATCTTTTGTGATACTGTCTGCTGAGTTATGTATCTAAACCTGTCATGTGTGATACTGTGTGCAGCATTTTGCACCTAATCCTATCATGTGTGATACTGCCTGCTGAGCTGTGTATCTAATCATATCATGTGTAATACTGCCTACTGGGCTGTGTATCTAATCATATCATGTATGATACTGTCTGTAGAATCGTGTATCTAAGCCTATTGCGTGTGAAACTGTCTGCTCAACAGTGTATCTAATCCTGTCATGTGTGATACTGTCTACAGTGTTGTGCATCTAAGCCTATTTTGTGTGATACTGCGTGACGAGTTGTGTATCTCATCATATCATGTGTAATACTGTCTTCAGAGTCATGTATCTAATTCTATCCTGTGTGAGAAACTGTCTGCTAAACTGTGTATCTAATCCTATCATGTGTGATACTGTCTGCAGCGTTGTGCACCTAATCCTATCATGTGTGGTACTGCCTGCTGGGCTGTGTATCTAATCCCATCATGTGTCGTACTGTCTGCTTACCTGTGTATTTAATCCTTTCGTGTGTGATACTGTCTGAAGAGTTGTGTATCTAATCCTATCAAATTTTTTACAGTCTGCTAAGCTGTGTATCTAATCCTGTTATGTGTGATACAGTCTGCTGAGCTGTGTATTTAATCCTATTATGTGTGATACAGTCTGCTGAGCTGTGTATCTAATCCTATTATGCATGAAGAGTTGTGTATCTCATCAAATTATGTGTAATACTGTCTTCCGAGTCTTGTATGTAATCTGATCCTTTGTGAGATACTGTCTGCCGAGCTGTGTATCTAATCCTATCATGTGTGATACTGTCTGCTGAGCTGTGTATCTAATCCTATTCTGTGTGATAATGTCTGCTGAGCTGTGTATCTAATCCTATCCTGTGTGATAATGTCTGCTGAGCTGTGTATCTAATCCTACCCTGTGTGATAATGTCCGCTGAGCTGTGTACCTAATCCTATCCTGTGTGATACTGACTGCTGAGCTGGGTATCTAATTCTATCTTGTGTGATACTGTCTGCTGAGCTGGGTATCTAATCCTACAATGTGTGATACAGCCTGCTGAGCAGTGTATCTAATCCCAAGTCTTGGGAGTGGAACTGAGGGTGGTGGGAGTTTTGTTAAACAGTGGCTCATTTTAGTTTCCCAGGTTTTGCCATCTCTCTTTCTTACAATTCCCTCTTATCTACGAAGGTTTTATGTTGTAGAATAGATCTGAGCAGGAGGTCAGATGGAAGGAGAGATAAGAAGTTTCTTGCTGGGTGCAGGGATTTAGGGTGTTTTAGGCAGTGCAGGAAAATAGGGATGATAGTTGTGGGAAGCAGAAACAGTGTTTGCAGTGAATATTTCATTTGTTACAATTCTGGTATAATTAGATTTTGTGCACTTTTAGTTTAGTTTGCATTTTGGATGAAGCTGTCTCAGAAGAACTAAAGCCTTATATTTACACGTCTAGGTGTGAACAATAGAGGAGGGGCTGTATTTCCCTTAATCAGGGACTAATCAAAGAACAGCTGGATACAAGGGTGAATAGTCAGGTAATAAAGACACAGGGAATGGAGACTGGAACCTTGACATAAGCAGTAAATATGAGGCCTGGACACTTAGATGAGTGCTAAATGCTAACATACCAGGGCTAAACACAGACGATTTACAGTCAAAGCCAGAAGTATAATTCCTTCCTTTATATTTCTAATTCCTTTCCAATCCATTTCTGTTGCAGGTCTGCTTTAAATCCTCATCCCAAAAACTTTATGTGTATTTAGTCTTAGTGCATTCACATGATCATATTTTTGGTCTGCATCAGATCCACATTTTTTGAGGACTCATTCATTTCAATGGGGGCAAAAAAGATGTGGACAACACCATGTGCTGCCTGCATCTGAATGTCTGCTCCATGGTCCCACCAAAAATATAGAACCTGTCCTATTCTTGTCTGTTTTGCAGGGGGGACTTTGCCATTGGCAATACAGAGTGGGCAATATATATTTATTGACAATGCATGCAATATGAGGAGGGAGGTCGAAAGAGGATTGTATACTGGCACTAGGTTGAAAAGCAGGAGCATTATACACTGGAACTATTACATATATCTACAGACACTTCAGGAGGCATTATGTCAAAAGAAAAAAGTTCGGTACAGTGTTAGCCACTGAGAAATCTTGATGCTCTCCAAAGGAGAAACAATATAAAATATTGTAATTTGATACCCTTTAATGCCTAACTAAGGGCTTGTTCACACGACCGTTGTGTGGCCATGGCCATATTGCGGCCCGCATATGGCGGGTCCGCAATACACGGGTACCGGCCGTGTGAACCCTGCATCACGGATCGCGGACCCATTCTTTTGAATGGGTCCGCAATCATGGAGATGCTGGGCAGTACAGAACTGAGGCATGGATCGGAACCCCATGGAAGCACTAATGAGTGCTTCCGTGGTCTTTCTGTCCGTGCCTCCGCACCGCAAAAACATATAACTTGTTCTATGTTTTTGTGGTGCAGACAGTCGGATGTGGATCGCGGATCCCATTGAAGTGAATGGGTCCGTAATCCGCATGCAGAAGCACCACAGTAGGTGCCTGTGCACTGCGGACCGCAAATTGCAGTCCGTAGCACGGGCGCGGCCACACAACGACCATGTGAATGAGCCCTAAAATACATGATGTTATAAAGTGGCAAGCTGTCAAGACTCTGAGGTCCCTTCTTCAAGGCTAGGAATGAAAAAATCTCTGAAGAAACATTGATATAAGCAGGAAAGAACAGAGAGGTGGAGTAATAAATTGCAAAACACCAACAATAAGAGGAAAGGTCTTGGAGAAATAGTCCTTAATTAGTTCACAGATAAACTGTGTGAGAGTTGGTTAGGCTACTTTCACACTAGCGTTATTGCTTTCCGGCATTGAGTTCCGTCATAGGGGCTCAATACCGGAAAAAAATGCTTCAGTTTTGTCCCCATTCATTGTCAATGGGGACAAAACTGAACTGAAGAGAAAAGAATGCTCTAAAATGCATTCTGTTCAGTTCAGTTGCGTCCCCAGGCCGGAGAGCAAACTGCAACATGCTGCAGTTTGCTTTCCATCCTGGGGATCCGGAACAAGACGTCATGACCCACAATGCAAGTCAATGGGGACTGATGCTTTCTGTCTGACACAATAGAAACCACATCCGTCCCAGCAATGTTAAAGATAATACAACCGGATCTGTTCATAACGGATGCACACGGTTGTATTATAAGTAACGGAAGCGTTATTGCTGAACCCAGCTGGATCCAGTAATAATTCTAGTGTGAAACTAGCCTAAGTCTCTGAGTTTAGAGTGGAGATGACCACTCTTTCTCCTCAGATGTTGTAGCAGGCCATAAAACCTTGAGACAAATTCGGTCCTGTGGTGAGCATGTCAAAGAGACTCATCAATTTGTATTCCCAAACTCTTCTATCCTTTTAGGATTTGAAATTACCCTTTAATATCAATATTTGGAGGTCTGTAATCTTATGACCAGGATAACAAACGTGTTTGGCAACAGGGAAAGTTGTCTTAATTAAAGTTTGTTAAAATTAAACCCTGAATCAGGAGTACTCAAGTATTTTTTCTAAAGGTCCACAGACCTGGGTCTACCACTGGGTGAAGGTCCGAACTGCCAAAATAATTAAAAAACAAAACTGTAAGGGGGACAAAACCAGTGGCATGTAGTGCTCTGTGAAAAGTTTTTTTTTTCTAAAAATAAGCTCCGCCTCAGGGACTGAAGACAATAAGAATGTATTGTGGTATATTTTCCAATAGCAACATGAATGGGCTTCTATAACTTACTAAACTTGTAATCAGGCCTCATCCACAAGACAGGGAAATACAGGCACTGAAATACATGAGCACCTCCCCCACCTCTCTTATCTGAGCAGTGGCTGAGTGTACAGTATGTACACAAAAGAGAGCTCCTTATCTCTATCTGTATCAAACTCTATACAGATACATACAATAGCTTTATAGACCGTATCACACCTAATAGAATTAGATACACAGCTCAGCAGAAAACTATCACACAAAGTAGGATTAGATACACATCTCAGCAGACAGTATCACACTCTATACAGATACATACAATAGCTTCATAAACAGTATCACACCTAATAGGATTAGATACATAGCTCAGCAGACAGTATCACACAGAACAGAATTAGATACACAGCTAAGCAGACAGTATCACACAAGGTAGGATTAGATACACGGCTCAGCAGACAGTATCACACTCTATACAGATAAACACAATAGCTTCATAGACAGTATCACAGCTAATAGAATTAAATACACAGCTTAGCAGAAAACTATCACACAAGGTAGCTTACACACAATAGCTTAGCAGACAGTATCACACATGATAGGATTAGATACACAACTCAGCAGATAGTATTACACATGATAGGATTAGATACACAGCTCAGTAGACAGTATCACACATGATGGGATTAGATACACAGCTGAGCAGACAGTATCATGCATGATCGGATTAGATACGCAGCTTAGCAGACACTGTCACCCAGAATAAGATTAGATACACAACTCAGCAGATAAGTATCACACATGATAGGATTAGATACACAGCTCTGCAGACAGTATCACACATGATAGGATAAGATACACAGCTCAGCAGATAATCAATAGGTATTTTAAATGTCATGCTAAAATTGCGGTATATACTGATACCCTGAATTGTATTATGTACATTTGTAACATGTAATGGGACTGTTAAAAGTATATCATAATCTATGCATAATACTGTGGTTGGTGTGTGTTGTTTTGCATATAACAAATATTATACTAGACTAGCACTGTATACTAACACCAACTGTATCTAAATCATAGTATACAGCATATAGAATTATGGTGAACAATGGCACAGGTCAAAATATATGATAATCATTGCACACTAAAAAAACTAGTTGTATAACTAGCAACACCATGTGCCACCTGGTGTCTGAAACTTGTATAGCTAGTAACACCATGCGCCACCTGGTGTCTGAAAGTTGTATTGCAATTTATCCACTTTAGATATAACGTAATTTCGTGACACACATCTCAGGACATGTTGAGATAAGTGATAAGTTAAGTGTGGACACATCTGTATTCTGAAAAGCTGCAGTTACAGTCAGCAGGTTGACCAACAACCACAGCTAGCCAGACTTTGCTGCAAGTGAGGGACAATGGCTCAGACACCCATCACCTTAAATCACATCCAGGCCAACTCAAGAAGCCTGCATTAGACAGTGCACACCTACAGTGACAAGTGCCATCCTACAGTGGTTAGCCATATGTTCAGGAAAGTGACATCAGCAATATAGCATACCAGAGGTGCCATTATCTGCCCCCCTGCCAGCCACCATACGTCCTCATCTGGGGATGTACTACATGTTCTATTTTGGCCTAAGTAAAGAGAGACTTTTATTCTTCTACATCTGGCCTGATTACTTTTACCACATTTCTACTGGACCGATCCCCAGGGAGCAACAGCCTGAGTATACCATGACACATCTCATCAAGGCCACTACCACTCCCATCCTCTCCACAGGCTCCTCAGGGGCTCACTGCACATTGATCATGGGATAACCCCTTTTTAGAAATAGTCAGAAGTTAGAATAAACCAGAGTAGCAGCACAAGAACAGAAGCTCTCCTGCTCCTACTGGAACATCAATTGGGCATGCTCTGCTACACTTCCAGGTAACAAACACATTGATTTGCTCATCTCTAGAGGTTATAAGAGGAAGAAAGAGAGCAAGATCAAGTGCCCTGAACCCCCCTCCTTAAGTCACTTAAATAATTTTAGACAACAGGATCAACCCTACCAGGAAGTATGCCTGGTTCAATAGGGTTTATAATGCCATTGCCTTCAAAACTAATGGAACCAAGATCAAACCTCAACAAATGACATTATAGTTAATAGAGTCATTTAGTGTTCTATTAGTTTTGTTGTGGCCAACTGGAGATAAAATGGAAATTTTTGCACCTTTCTTTTATTTCACCTTATTAAAAACCTCAAACTTTTTTTTGTCAAAAGCTGCACCCCCCACATTCTACAGTAATCTGAGTAATTATACTGTACCATTGATGAGATCCATATCAAGTCAGCATGCCTGCTAAACACTAATGATCCGTGCTACAAATGTACAGTTGTTTACCTCACATCTGCCCATTTCTAGAAGCTCTTATCGCTCGTGAACAGGTGTCAGTATGAGGCTTTACTTGCAGTACATACTTTACAACAGGGACGGCACTTTCAGTAAGCTAGGCGGTTGCCGCTTTGCAACAAAACTTCTGACAGTAGAACACAAAGGCCTAAAAGAGAACTTCTGTCACCATCTGCTTACTAGTTTTATCACTCAGACCTGTTATTCACGCCCGCCACGAACCCAGCTGTAAAATTACTGAAGGCTTCAGGGATTCACTGCTTTGTCTGCTTTAATTTCCACATTGTGTTTGCTTTATTAGGAGAATTTCTGTCAACTTTTAACTGCGGCACAAAAGCATTTATTGGAGAGTTGAGAAAAGCTAGACGTTATTTATGACATCCCTGCCTACAGGCGATATTCTGGTGAGGTCCATAAAATACTTCCTGATCAAGCAAAAATATTAGTTTACCTCCAGCTCTGTTTGTTAGAAATCTCAATGCGTTTAATTTACTTGGTTTAGTGAAGTCATCGGGGGTACTAATAAATCATGTCTGCTTCTCTGACGCAATTTGGTCTTAGCAATGTGTTCCTGCCTCAGGAGCTAAGCGCTGCGCCCAGGTAACGTATAGAAGAAAAAGCAAACTGCAGGGTTGCAAAACTGTCTGTAGTTCATAACCTGTACCTGAAAATGAAAAAAGAACACATGGAAACCTTAAAGGGGTTGTCTCACTTCACCAAGTGCATTTATCATGTACATAAAGTTAAAGAGGTTTTCTGAGACTTTATAACTGATGACCTATCCTCAGGACACAAGGCACTTACTAATGTATTTGTGATTGTCCATATTGCCTCCTTTGCTGGCTGGATTCATTTCTCCATCGTATTATACACTGCTGGTTTCAAGGGGTTTTGACCACCCTGCAATCCGTCAGTGGTGGCCGTGCTTGCACACTATGAAAAAAGTGCTGCCCTCTCTGGTGGCTGGGACTGTGGGAGCGGGCATAGGCACACATGTGCTGCAGCACCCTTCTTGACCACCTTGTATCTGCGTTGCAGCTGTGGCCTTTAAGTCAATGCCAAAACCCATGGAAGGGCCTTGAAGAATGATTAGGGATATTGACCAAACTAGACTAGTCAAGTCTCAATGCTTTTTCATGGGTCAGACATTCTTTTTTTCCCATGGAGTATTTACTGCCATACATCAGCTGGATCTACTCAATGAGAACCAGCACTACACAGAACTTTCTTTTTGGATGAACAATGTCTCATAATTTGCATCTGCTGGGGCAGTAGCATCATGTCCTGGGACAGCAGAATTGATTTGCAAATTAAGTGAAGCCTTGGAAATTAGCTGTGACTCAAGAACAACTATAAGCTGTTCATATCATGCCACTCATCTCTCGATATCTCAAGGTATGATGAAAGGTAAAGAAGGACATCTTCATCTTCATTCAACACTGCCGTAAATAACTGAGCGCACTAGCTTGACTATTTTCAGAATTCCTATAGCAATAAAGGGAGGTTGGCCGCATATGAGAAGTTGCTCTCTATTACCTTTGAGCGCCCTAATCCTGATATAGGAGCCAGTTCCAGAGGTGGGACCAGTATGAATCTGATATTGATAGCATATCCTAGCAATATCCCATCAATGCCTGAGATGAACCAACTCCTTTAATGACTTGAACTAATAGCATCATGGGGCATATCATGTTCATTTCAAACTAGTTAACCCAAACCAAAGTTGCAGACAGAGAGGGAAGAGACAAAAGCACTTTATGAGGATAGATAGATAGATAGATAGATAGATAGATAGATAGATAGATAAATAAATAGATAGATAGATAGATAGATAGATAGATAGATAGATAGATAGATAGATAGATAGATAAATAAATAAATAAATAAATAAATAAATAAATAAATAAATAAATAAATAAATAAATAAATAAATAAATAAATAAATAAATAAATAATCTTTTCCCGTTGAGAGGCCTTGAGGAGGCCTCTGGACGGGTACTATTTCTATTATGGAGACCAATTAAAATACATACGATGACTATAGTGGGCTAGGCAATGTTCCTCTGGGTTTATGGGAAACAAGCTATGAAAATTAGCACATCTTACATCTGCTAACATCAGCTAGGCTTAGGAAAGCTAATTTGAATATATTTCCCAGAAACCCAGAGGGGCATTGCCTGACTTATAATATTCCACACACATACTAGGCGCTCTCCATAATGAGAAATATATTGCTGAGAAACTCAGAGTAGTATACTAGGCTCTCTCTGTTTATCTTTTTCGCATTTCGGGATGCATTGTGAACTGAATTGATTTGGCTAGCTCGCATCTATTTTATAACCTAGTCTTTAGTATTACAGGCAACTGTCAGGAGCCATAAAGCCTTTATAAATATGTAAAATCCATCACTCAAATGAATGGCAGATTTTCCTGAATGTGCTCTTGTAACAGTCTTGGTAATTCAGCCTCACTGTGTTCTTCTTGTGTAACACTACAATGCGAGAGATTTTACATACTATAGATGTCTTGAGATGCAGTATAAAATCAGCTTCATCAAAAAGCACAGCAGGTGTAAGACACAGCTCTATAAAGGAATGTAAAGGGAAAGAATGAAGAAAGAGTGCCAGATACAGAGTTTAACTGATCGCACAGACTTAGGCCGCATTCAGACGGCCGTAGTATTGCGGGTCTGCAAAAATGCAGAACTGCAATACTACGGGTGCCGCCCGGCGTGCGTTCTGCAATTTGCGGAACACACGGCCGGGCGCCCCATTCAAAATGCCTATTTTTGTGCTCTGTTGCAGACAAGAATAGGACATGTTCTATAATTTCTTACGGAGCCGCGGCTCGGCAAGATCGCAAGCTGGACATAGAAGAGAATTGGCTCGCACCTATTCCAGCAAGGCCCTTAGTACCTTGCTTGGACTGTTGTACCCGCCCTCCCAAGTGTCCCTATTTTGACCAAACTACTTCTGTCCCTCTTTGTTCCTTAAATGTCCCTCTTTATGATCTGAGGTATAGATTTGCATTGTTACATTCACAATTTTGACCAGGAAAGTATTTGTTCTGGTTCCTCCATGTATACTTGAGCACCATCTTGTGTATTATTTTATTTTTTGATGCAGTTGGAACTTCAGATTATTTTGCTGCTATTTCGTAAGAGAAAACTATTGAAACATATAGATATGCAGGAAAAGTGGATCCTTCACACAATGAACCATAAATGTCCTCTTTTGACCTTCCAATTTCTGCCTCCAAAATGCCTCAAAACAATGCTGTTTTAAAAAAGAGGTGAGGAAAATAGAAGCAGCTTGCCCTATCTTGGGGCAGAATCAGCATTGAATCTCATTGAAATGAATGGGAAGCAGAAAAGCATAGCTCTGTATTAGTCCATAAGTTTTTTGAGCATTTTCTGCTCAAGCTGAAAATTCAGCTTTGTATTGAACCCACTGGGTAAAAAAAGATGTGTCGAAAACCACATCAAAACTGCGTAAAAAAACGGCATAACAAAACTGACAGAAGACACGTGGAGTCCACTCAGACCATACCAGCACCGTTATGCTGCGCTCACCATGTGCAGTGTCTCCTATGATACAGCTATACTAGGCATTCCATGCTGTTTCCTTTGCCCCCGGTTTACCCAGCGCTCCTGATGAGATAGTATTATCAGCTATCAGAAACGCGTAGAGCAGTTTTTAGGGCACGACAAGCAGGGCACTTCCAGTACATTAGGGGAGCATTACCTGTCTGGTAGGATACTCTCCGGTTGTCAACGTATATGGACATGTAGGAGATATCACTACTGGACTTTCCACGTTTGGTGGTACTTTATCCCTGTATGCTCAACCTAAGTTTCTGGACTGAGAGTACTGGTTCACGTTCAGTGATTAGACTAGGTCTTTACTTAGGGATATACTATGAGCTGAATAGACCAGCTCATAGTGGGAAACTGTAGCCTATGGTAACCTCATTAATTGGTGGTTGACAGACACAGCGGGTAACAGATGGTAACTTTACCGCTGGGTGCCCTGGACACCATATTGGGGATACCTACCGCTGACTCGGTATAATCAATGATTAGCCGTAGCAGTGGTTTCCAGAGGGATATCATCTTATTAACTTGAGGAACATATACCAACTGTGCCTATCCATAAACAGTTTGTCATCCTCAAGTTTAGCACTTTATGGAATGTATCTGTTTTATCACATATCAGAGAGATTAGATCACTTTTACTTGATATCAGACAATAAAGGTTTGTTATTTTGTTTTAAACCGCTCTCAAATTTTCAGTAAGCTACCTTGACAATTAGGACAGTTATACCTTATACTTGTTCAGTTAGTCATTTTCTGCTCAAGCTGAAAATTCAGCTTTGTATTGAACCCAGTGGGTAAAAAAAATGTGTCAAAAA
The DNA here is from genome assembly GCA_900303285.1 of Rhinella marina. Classification (NCBI taxonomy): domain Eukaryota; kingdom Metazoa; phylum Chordata; class Amphibia; order Anura; family Bufonidae; genus Rhinella; species Rhinella marina. The sequence continues at coordinate 16,389 of ONZH01009495.1, forward strand.
CCACATCAAAACTGCGTAAAAAAACGGCATAACAAAACTGGCAGAAGACATGTGGAGTCCACTCAGATTTTTTTTAAGCGTATTTTTCAAAACCAGTGTGAACTGGCCCTAACCGTGAGCCTGCAGTCTGTGAATTGACTCTTTCCTGCCTTGACTGTGGCAGGAAGCAGTGAATAAATACATAAAAAGTAAATTAATTAATTAATTAATTAAAAAAAAGTGAAATAAAGAAAAGAAAAAAAGTTATAGCTGTAGTTGTTACACAGACATATCCACTTTTCCTCCTTTTTCTTTCATAAAAGAATAAAATAAAATAAAAAATATTTTTTATATTAGTTTTTAGTTTTTTTATTTTTAGTTTTCCCAGTAGTATAGTGGGCTTTGTGGGTGTAAAATATACAAACCTGCACACATTTTTTTCCCTTTTGATGGCAAAACTTACAAAACAGGTATTCGCTGTAGCTTATATTTGTCGAGTTTTGTTTTTTGTTTTTTTTTTTTAAATAAAGGGTCCAAAAAGTAGCCCTTGTGGAGACAAATGCCCACCAATATGTATAATGGCGGCCACCGTTTTGAGCGATTTGTAGGGGATGCATCACAATTTCGGATTCGCTAAACGTAGAATCTTTTGAGAAGTGGATCGAAGAAACAAGTGGCTCCAAAGTCTGGAAATTGGCAAAACGCCCGCAGTCGTGAAAGTGTTAAAATAAAATTACAGGGGAGGCTGATACCATCATGGTTCAGAAGCAGAAGGACACTTATTGGCAGGTGCTGTTTTACCTGAGCCACTATTTCACGTATAAGTATTATTTTGTGTAAAAAAAAAAATATCCTACTCCAGCAAAACGCAGAGCCGCGTCCAAAATGATTTCCTTAAGTTCAGTATGCAGTGTGGAAATGAACAATTTCCGCCCAAACCTCTGACTAGACGAGATGAAGAGAAGAGCTCGGCAGCTGTAAACAGGAGAGTCCGGAAAAGTGAGACAGTGGTGTTACCATGGAAACCAACAATAGGCAGAGAAGGAGAGCGGGAGCAGATATCTCCAGATAATCTGTACAATTATTCAGTGGACAACGTGCGCTATGGCCCAGAAATGTAGAATATCGCCTATCTCTGCCGAGAGACAAAAGTCATACAAAGCACAAAAGCAGTTCACAGCAGACATGATTGGAATACAAAGTAAGGGAAAAGCAGAAAACGTCACTGTTACATGTGTGAGGAGCCTCAGCTAAACCTTTCTTCTTAAAGGGAATGTGTTATCAGAAAATTGACTATTGTTTAAATCATATTTAAAGTTAAACAGTGTATTTTTAACAAAATTGTGGGTGGTTATTTTTAATTTTCATGTCAATGTCTATCATTCTATCTATCTATCTATCTATCTATAAAATCCTGCAGTTTTCACACTTTATTATTAAAGTTTTTATCCAGGTAAAGATAATGATGACCTATCCTCAGGTCATCAAAACATTTTGGTGGCTATTTTTTATTTTCCATATCTATCTATCTATCTATCTATCTATCTATCTATCTATCTATCTATCAATCTATCTCACATCTATCTATCTATCTATCTATCTATCTATCTATCTATCTATCTATCTATCTATGTATCTATCTTACCTATCCATCCACCCATCTATTATCTATCTACGCATAACATCCAGTGTTTTTCACACTTTACATTAATGGGGTTATCCAGGTAAATATAATTATGACTTATCATCAGGATATCAGTATTTCACATCGGCTGGAGTCCCAGTAGTGACACCCCACCAATCAGCTGTTTCAGGGAGCCACCATTCTCACGGGAGCTGTGGTGAGCAGTGTCGGCGCCCAACAGCTTTCCAAGCACAGCACTGTACATACTGTAGTATAGAGGCTGTGCTTGTCATTGCAGCTCAGCTCCATTCAGTTCAATGGGACTGAGCGGTACGTAATATGGTGACGTAATATGTCCTAAGAAGAGGCCACAGCTTAACCAGAATTTGACAACTTTTGGATCCTTGGATATGGAGATCCCTGTATAAAAATTGTGGGGGCTCCTTTCCAGTTTTTAGAAGGAAGGCATGAAAGATAATACCATTCTAATTCCACATTTTTCCGTCCTTACCTTTTGGCAAACTTCTTAAGATACTAATTGAATACATGATCGCAACATGCTAGCAAAACCTTAGGCTACAAATCACATCCACTGGGTGACCATGTATAGACACATATAGCATAAACAACTCCCAACACAGGAAATCGTGTGAAATCGTGTTTTTTTCCCCCAAAAAAACTAGATATCTCGCACAACTCAAAGTAAGCAAAAGCAAAAAGAAAAACTAAGGATACATCTTTACAGCATTTCCTCTATTGAGTGATGCAGATGTGTTCACTTTTACCTTAGCTGTAACACAGTTAAAGTGAATATCCAACATTATACCAGACCTCACAAGGTGGTAATCATATTTTACTGGTTGCTGCCTCTGGGTTTGGTTTCTATCATTCCACAGCTGGCTCTTCATCTGACTGGTGCGCTGAAATCAACATCTTGTTGACAGGGAGGCACCTGACTGCTGCAGCAACATTGATCCCTTTGCGTCACTACATATGGTTACATGACATAAGGGAAGCGGGTCAACGCTGTGGCCAGCTATTGGCCGCAGAGTTCACGTGAGCCTAGTCAACAGGATGTTGATATCTTGATATCAGTGTAAGGGCTTATTCACACAACCATATCCATTTTTGCCGACCGCAAATTGCGTATCTGCAAAACACGGATACCCGCTGTGTGCCTTCCGTACTTTGTGGAACAGAACATCCTTCTCCATGATAGAAATGCCTATTCTTGTCTGGAAATACGGACAAAAACAGACACGTTCTATCTTGTCCGGAACTGAATTACAGATACGGACAGGACACGGTGTGCTGTCCGCATCTTTTGCGGCTCCATTTTAATGAATGGGACATAAATATGGTTGTGTGAATGGGCCCTAAAAGGGAGATGAAGACCCATCCACGGAGCGATACAGACCAAACCTATTGGCGAGGACTGAGTAAGTATGATGCGCATCGCGGCTTGGCCACTCTCTAAGGTTTGATAAAATGTTGGATAACCCCTTTAAGAACACACATTTCTATTTCCTCATTTCCCTGGTTCTCTTCTGGCCTTTGTTTACATGTAATAATAACAATCTCAGCCCCTCCCCCCTTTTCTGTAAAGGGAGTGAATACAAGTGCAGAGTGACATGTCTGGCTGCTGGAATACTCAGCAGCATGTTGTATGTGTAGGACTACAAGTCCCAGCAGTACAATGACACTGCTGATACACACAGATAAACACAGGAAATTCTCCCTACCTGTTCTTGTACAATACAATTCCTCTATAGCTCCTTGCCCAGCATTTGTCTCCTCTCACTGCTGCAGTTATTATTTGTTGTAAAGCCTTGAGCCCTCAGTGTGTTCTGGCTGAAGGGGTTAATGTTTTATCTTAAGGAATCCAGGGAGAGAGCAGATAACAGCCCGGCAAAGAAAGGGGGCGTGGCCAGTGACGTCTCGTGTACAGACTGTTATCTGAACTCTGAGGCTTCTGCACGAAACATCACAGACCAGGGAGATAAGCTGACATCACAGGTCATGTGACCCTCAGTCAACTCTGAGAAACCAGCAGCTTTAGAAACACAAAGTATATGTGAAAGTTTTTATACCTGACAAGTTAGAAACATATAAAGAACAAAAAAATAACTCGGACAACCCCTTTAAGAAACTAATTAAAAGTGCCAAATTATAACATGCTAGCAAAATCCAAAATAGTTTTTAGGTTTCAGCTCACAACACAACCATATATAGAGACATATAGCACAAAATGTATAGCAACATATAGAGCAAGCAACTCCCAACAGAGTATTGCAAAATTATGGCTTTTTTTGAAGCTAGTCATCTTGCAACACTCGGGATTTATCAAGTGAAAAGGAATGGTAAGTTAGAAAAACCTTGGGCAGGCTAAAAAACACATCACAACCACTGGATGACCACATATAGACACTTGTAGTATAAACAATTGCCAACAGAATTTTGCACATTCCTGCTATTTTTCCCCAAGGTGGTCATCTCACATCACTTGAAATAGACCAAGCCTAAAAGGGAAAGGTAAGGAAGGATACCTTACTTTAGGTCTAAATATCTATATATCATGACATGCTGGCAAAATCCTTGACAGGCTGCAATACGCAGTCACACAGGTAGGTCAGACATGTTTTGACTAGAGATGAGCGAGCACTAAAATGCTCGGGTGCTCGTTATTCGAGAAGAACTTTTCCGGATGCTCAGGTGCTCGTTTCGAGTAACGAACCCCATTGAAGTCAATGGGAGACTCGAGCATTTTTGCAGGGGACCAAGGCTCTGCCTAGGGAAGGCTGGGTGAAAACCTGGAAACCTCAGAAAATGATGGAAACACCACGGAAATGGACAGGAAACAGCAGGGGCAGCATGCATGGATGCCTCTGAGGCTGCGTAATCCCACCATTACCCCAAATTCTGGTGCAACAGCCTGGTGGTTACCCTCATGGCAATTGTGCTCACCCAGACCAAGAAAGGGGACGCACATGCCCATCACATGTTAGGGAAGCACCCAACTAGGTGAAACAAAGGTCCATCACCCATGCCCATGCTGGCACTGCTCTCCTATCCCCAGCTACACGATGCAGGCATAAGCCTGACACAGCATGGCGGTGACACCAACAAGTGACCAAGTTAGGTGAGGTAGCTGGTGAAGCACCCAAAAATTTAGCCTGACACAGCATGGCGGTTACACCAACAATGACTTTGTCCGACTGAGAATGCAGTGAAATGGCTTTTGTTGAGCCTCCAAAAATTTTTTTCTTTTCAGAGTACATAAAGTCGACCCTCAGCAAAAAATTTTTTTTTTAAATGTCGGTACTTGCGCCTCATGAAAAATTGTTTTGGACTGTCTGTTTGACGATCCTGAAACATCGTTTTACACTTTCTGTAGTTGAGACTGTGGAAAAATTGTTTGGAGAGAGGGCCTGTAGGTGGCCATCTGGAAAAATTGTTTAGAGAGAGGGCCTGTAGTTGGACCTCCGGAAAAATTGTTTGGAGAGAGGGTCTGTAGGGGGCCCTCCGGAAAAATTGTTTAGAGAGAAGGCCTGTAGGTGGACCTCCAGAAAAATTGTTTGGAGAAAGGGCCTGTAGGTGGACCTCCGGAAAAATTGTTTAGAGAGAGGGCCTGTAGGTGGCCCTTCGGAAAAATTGTGGTAAAAGAGTGCCAGTTGGACCTCTAAAAAATTAGTTTTTTGGGTCAGCGTTAGGCAAAGACGACAAGAAGGAGGAGGTGTAGGAGACGTAGAGAAGAGGAATCGGATACATAAGTAATGTTAATCTTTAGCTGCTTTCCCCCGGAGGAGATTTGAATTCCGGTGAAATCCAGGCTTTGTTCATTTTAATAAGCGTCAGCCTGTCAGCACTGTCAGTTGACAGGCGTGTACGCTTATCGGTGATGACGCCACCAGCTGCACTGAATACCCGCTCTGACAACACGCTAGCGGCAGGGCAGGCCAGCACCTCCAAGGCATACAGCGCCAGTTTAGGCCACGTGTCCAGCTTTGAAACCCAGTAGTTGTATGGAGCAGAGTGATCACGCAGGATGTTGGTATGGTCAGATAGGTACTCCCTCACCATCTTTCTGTAAAGCTCCCCCCTACTCTGCCTAGACTGGGGACAGGTGACAGTGTCTTGCTGGGGTGACATAAAACTGGCAAAGGCCTTGGAGAGCGTTCCCCTGCCAGTGCTGGACAAGCTGCCTGCTCGCCTCCTCTCTCCCGCTACTTGGCCCACAGAAGCATGCCCTCTGCCCCTAGCGGCGTCAGATGGGAAGGATTGTTTCAGCTTGTGCACCAGGGCCTGTTGATATTGATTCACTCTCATACTCCTTTCCTCTACAGGGATGAGAGTGGAAAGGTTCTGCTTGTACCGTGGGTCCAGGAGAGTGAACACCCAGTAATCGGTGTTGGAAAAAATGCTTCTAACGTGAGGGTCACGGGATAGGCAGCCTAACATGAAGTCTGCCATGTGCGCCAGAGTCCCAACATGCAGGAATTCCCTCTCCTCACTGGCCTGACTCTCCATTTCCTCCTCCTCCTCCTCTTCAGCCCATACACGCTCAAGAGTTAAGAAGGACTGAGCATTGGTACCCTCTTCTGTCTCGCCGACATTCTCCTCCTCTTCCTCCTCATCCTCATCCCCCTCCTCTGATACGCGCTGAGAAACAGACCGGAGGGTGCTCTGGCTATCAAGCGACGTATCTTCCTCCACCGTCTCTTGTGACAAGCGCAAAGCTTCCGACCTCATGCTGAGCAGTGAGTTTTTCAACAGGCAGAGCAGCGGGATGGTGATGCTGATAATGGCGGCATCGCCGCTGACCATCTGTGTTGGCTCCTCAAAGTTGGTCAACACCTGGCAGATATCAGACATCCACATCCACTCCTCATTGTAGACTTGAAGAATCTGAGTGACCTTACTACCAGTTCTGGTGGAAGTTGACAGCTGGCAGTCTACAATCGCTCTGCGCTGCTGGTAAACTCTGGATAACATGTTTAATGTCGAATTCCATCTTGTGGGCACTTGGCACAACAGTCGGTGAATGGGCAGTTGTAGGCGGCGCTGTGCTGCCCTGAGAGTGACAGCATCTGTGGTCGACTTGCGGAAATGCGCACATGGTGAGCAGATCTGGTGAGCAGATCAGACAGATTGGGGTATGTCTTGAGGAACCGCTGAACTATGAGATTGAACACGTGGGCCAGGCATGGCACATGTGTCAGTCTGCCGCGTTGCAGAGCTGCCACCAGGTTACACCCATTGTCAGAACCATGCCTGGCTTGAGGTTCAGCGGTGCCAGCCACAGATTGGTCTGCGCCGTGATGCCCTGTAACAGCTCTTGGGCGGTGTGCCTTTTGTCACCTAAGCTCAGCAGTTTGAGCACCGCCTGCTGGCGCTTACCCACGGCGCTGCTGCTGCGACTAGAGCAACCGACTGAAGGCGATGTGCCCACGGATGGTAATTCGGAGGAGGAAGTGGAGGAGGAGGGGTCTGAGAGACCGTGACCGAGGTAGGCCCCACAATCCTCGGTGTGGGCAGTACATGAGCACCCCCAGGGTCAGACTTGGTCCAAGCCTCCACCAAGTTAACCCAATGTGCCGTCAGTGATATATAGTGTCCCTGCCCGGCAGCACTTGTCCACGTGTCTGTGGTTATGTGGACCTTCTCAGAAACACCATTGGTCAGGGCACGGATGATGTTCTGTGACACGTGCTGGTGTAATGATGGGACGGCACATCGGGAAAAATAGTGGCGGCTGGGGACCGAATACCGAGGGGCAGCCACCGCCATGAGATTGCGAAAGGCCTCGGTCTCTACCAGCCTTTAGGGCAGCATCTCCAGGCTCAGCAATTTGGAGATGTGGACGTTGAGGGCTTGGGCATGTGGGTGGGTGGGTGGGTGTAACTGTATTTCCTCTTGCGCTCCAGCGTCTGCTGTAAAGACAGCTGAACGCTGCGCAGGGACACATTGGTGGACGCTGTGGAGGATTGTGGAGGCGAAGGTGTGGTTTTCCAGCTGGGGGCGCTCGTGCCGGGGTCTTGGGCAGGGGGTTGACTAGCAGAGGCAGCGAGTGACACAGGGGAAGGAGCAGTGGTGTGACCCGCAGGAGGTGAACGGCCTTGGTTCCATTGAGTGGGGTGTTTAGCACTCATATGTCTGCGCATGCTGGTGGTGGTTAGTCTAGAAGTGGTGGCACCCCTGCTGATCCTTGTGTGGCACAGGTTGCACACCACAGTCCGTCGGTCATCCTCACTTTCTTTAAAAAACCTCCAGACTTGCGAACATCTAGGCCTCGCCACGGGAGCTTCACTACGTGAAACAGTTGCTGCTGATACACCAGCTCTAGCCCTGCTTCTGCCTCTGGCCACACCACTGCCTCTTCCAACCTGTTCTGGTGCAGCACTCGCCTCCGCCTCAGAAGCACTGTCTTCTCTCGGCATATCAACCCAGCTTGGGTCAGTCACCTCGTCATCCTCTGATTCCTCAGTCTGCTCCCCCCTCGGACTTCCTGCCCTGACATCAACTTCACCACTGTCTGACAACCGTGTCTCCTCATCGTCCAACACCTCTTTACACACTTCTTCCACTAAGTCAACATTGTCATCATCATCATCACCCACAGACTGCGACAGTTGGAAAACTTGGGCATCGGGAAAGAGGTCAGCAGCAACCTGAGAAGTATTTTGTGACTCTGGGAAGGGTCCAGAAAACAGTTCCTGAGAGTATGCCGGATCGCATTCCAAATTTTCCTGGGAGGGGGCAGAATGGGGGGAAGAAGGTTGAGGTGGAGGAGCCAGAGGAGTGCTCCTTTGGGTAACGTGGGTGGACTGCGTGGAAGACTGACTGGTGGACAAATTACTTGAAGCATTGTCCGCAATCCACGACATCACCTGTTCGCACTGGTGTGGATTCAACAGTCCTCTACCACGTGTCCCTGTAAGTTGAGACATGAAGCTAGGGAGTGTAGCTCTGCGGCGTTCCCCTGCTCCCTCATCAGCAGGTACTGTCTCACCCTGCCCAGGACCACGGCCTCTGCCCCCTGCAGTAATTGAATGCCCACGCCCACGCCCTCGTCCTCGACCCTTAGCCCTGGGGTTCAACATTTTCTGTATATAAGTGTATTATATGTACAAAAAAAAATGGGCCTGCTGTACTGAAACCCACAAACTTGTTCAATCTGAACAAGTTAATATATATGTGGATAAGTTAGAGCAAAATTACGTATGTTATTATGTACCGTGCAGTATGGAGCATTTACACTGAAACTATTAGATTAGGCAGACTTGGTCTGCTTAATTGCAACCCAGACAAATGTCGCACAGAGATTTTTGTAATGTAGCTGTATCAGTGAGAGCAAAAGACCTTTTTTAATTACGTGACGTGCAGAATGTGTCACCTGGACAGAAAATACGGATTGTGCTTTGTATATAGGTGGATAAGTTAGAGCAAAATTATGTATGTTATTACGTACCATGCAGTATGGAGAAATTACACTGAAACTATTAGATTAGGCAGACTTGGTCTGCTTAATTGCAACCCAGACAAATGTCGCACAGAGATTTTTGTAATGTAGCTGTATCAGTTAGAGCAAAAGACCTTTTTTAATTACGTGACGTACAGAATGTGTCACCTGGATAGAAAATACGGATTGTGCTTTGTATATAGGTGGATATGTTAGAGCAAAATTACGTATGTTATTACGTACCGTGCAGTATGGAGCAATTACACTGAAACTATTAGATTAGGCAGACTTGGTCTGCTTAAGTGCAATCCAGACAAATGTCGCACAGAGATTTTTGTAATGTAGCTGTATCAGTGAGAGCAAAAGACCTTTTTTTTTAAATATATATATATTATTTGTATCACTGAGATAAAACAACAAAAAAACTATTTTTTATATATATATATTTTTAATATTTTGTATATATATATATATATATATATATATATATATATTTTTTTTTTTTACGTGACGTGCAGAAAATATCAGAGAGCAAACTCAGCCCCTGCTGACTGTGGCTATTTTGACTGCAACCCAGAGAAATGTTGCACTCAAATTTTTCTAATGTAGCTGTATCAGTGAAAGCAAAAGGCCGTATTTGATTACGTGACTTACAGTATGGGTCACCTGGACAGAAAATACTGATTGTGGTTTGTGGTGAGTGGACAGCTGAACAGTGACACACAGAATGGTTCCACACAGCTGTATGAAATGGATTTGTATCACTGAGATAAAACAATAAAAAAAAGTTGTTATATATGGCGATAGCTGCACTACTAGTGCCAGGCAGCCCAGAGACAAAAAAAAGTGTCTTGTAGCCCTTAGAAGGGCTGTTGGGTTCTTTTGATACCACTCCTGCCTAACAGAGAACTAAATCCAGGCCCTAACGCTCTCCCTGAAACGCAGCAGATCTGTCCCTAACGACATCCAGATATCATCTGAGCCGAGCGCCGCGGGCAGTCACTAGTATATTCCAGGGTCACCTGATCAGGCCAGCCAACCCCTGCTATCGACATGTAAGGGCCCCACGTGATGCTGGGTGTAAAGCAGAGTCTCCTGGCTTGTGATTGGCTGAGTTTATAGGCGCCAAAAATTCAAAATGCGGGAGATGCCATTTCCTCGAGCATGGCGAGATGCTCGTCCAAGCATCGAGCACTTACAAGTACCGTAATGCTCGAACGAGCACCAAGCTCGGACGAGCATGCTCGCTCATCTCTAGTTGTGACACAATATTGCCAAATTATGTGGTTGTGAAAAGTTGGTCATCTTGTGACACACATACCAGGACATGTTCAGCCAAGAGAATAGACAAGGAGAGACCCATCTACATCACAAGAATGTACAGGAGATGCTTCCAGACAAATCCATTGTTGGAAAACCACAGACATTTCATTTTACATCCTAGCAAGTCCGACCCATTACTGACATGTGGAATCCCAGACATTTATATTCTACGAAGAAACATTTTTGCTCATTCATTAAGTATCATTGTCTCTTGTTACTCTGGCTCTTTTCTTTCCTGCCAGAGCTAATTTATTGTTCAATGAATTTTGCTTAGAAACATCATTGTACCAGGAATAAAAGCAAAGAAAATGCAATTTAGCCACAGGACTGTTAGTTGAATTATAGAGTCAGGGTAAAATTGATGGCTGCAGCTCCTATCACTGACAGAGGAAATGAATAATGTTCTCGGATTTTATGGTAAATGTATTTGGCCTGAGTGTAATGTAGGAGTGATTATAAATGGCAAGAAGTGAAAATGCCCATAAGAAATATCGAAGTGTAATAAACTGGCACAATGTGTAACAAAGATCCCGCACTTCGGGAAAGTGAAAAAGGTAAGATGTGTAAAAACTCCACGTAGAGTGATCTATAGTAGTGATCTGAAGTGATGACCAATGCAGTAGTGTTAGGGAATATAACATCTCAAACTGCCAAAATATAATACTGTACATTTCACATTTACCTCTCTTCTATATCTCACAGTAGAGTGTGTCCTATCATAAGATTTAGGCTACATTCACATGGTCATATGCGTCTTGTGGACTGCAAACCACAGATACAGACCGTGTGTATCTCACATTCTCCACGGGTCCCATCCTCAAAATGTCTACTGTTATCTGTAGAATGGACAACAACAGAACATGTTCTATAATTTGTGGCACGGCCACATGGATGCGGACAGCACATGGATGACATTGCATGTCTTGTGAACGCTTGCGATCCGCAAAAAATTGTTCATCTGACGTGGACCAAAAATACATTAGAGTGATGGAGGCCTTACCCAGAGCACTAGTAGTTGGTCGGCACTCCTTTATCACAAAATTGGTGGTGCTCAGTGGTAAGTAAATCATACAAATAATGGCAGAACCACAGCACTCAAAAAGATTGCAATTAATAATTTATTTCATCCATCCATTAATTGATATATACAGGACAATGGCCTACTTTTCGGTCTTAACTAAAGACCTTGAACACGGCCTGGGAGATGTCCTGAGCATGTTTGGAGGGAGGATGACCTCAGAGCACCGATTTGTCTAAAACAAGCTATGATGCTATCATATGGTGAGCTCAAAAAGAAATTTACCCCTAAAATATACAACCAAGACGGCCATTTGGCTGTCTTAGGTTGGGAAGTCAAGAGAGACAAGAAAAACAAATGTCCATGAGATAGAACTTAATATTGAATGCTGCACATCTGCCCAGGTGGAATACAATACATCAGTCATAGCTTAAAGGGGTTCTCCGGGAATTAAGAAAATGAAAGTACACAGATATTACTTCACTATAAATATATTCCCAAATACCTTTAATTAGTTATAACGTCTCATTTTGTCTAAGGAGCAATGATTAGGAGAAACAAAACGGCCGCCGTCCTATTAGTACACACAGAACCTGTCCTAATCACACAGGAGGACAAGTTACTTCACAACACTGAGGTAAAGAGCTGCCTCATCCTCCTCTCTGCTCTGCTTGTCAGGGATTATGGTCCTGAATACAGTTTAATATGATATTTAGCTGAATCTCTGTAGGAATGGAGTTCATGAGGAGACATGAAGTACAGAGAGGACGGACAGGACAGACTGTGGTAATGGAGACTGATTACACAGATATTCAGCTGAAGATCTTATCATCTGTAATCAGGACCATAATCCCTGAAAAGCAGAGAGGAGGATGAGGCAGATCTTTACCTCAGTGTTGTGAAGTAACTTGTCCTCCTGTGTGATTAGGACAGGTTTTGTGTGTAATAATAGGATGGCGGCCATTTTGTTTCTCCTAACGATTGCTCCCCAAACAAAACGAGCCATTATAACTAATGAAAGGTATTTGGGAATATATTTATAATGAAGTAATATTTAAGTATTTTATTTTTGTAATTCCCGGAGAACCCCTTTAATAAATTAGGTATAGATTGTTTCTACCAGTTTAGAAAATTTTATGGGTCATATGCGATGTGGACAAAATCTTAATTCCATGTGGGTGTTTACACTGTCCTGGCACTACAATTTGACTTCTTCTACTGTTCATATGTGTCCTTTCTTACTCTTCCTCTCGGCTCAACATATTTGGAGATGTGTGATGCCAGAGAACCAGCTTGAAAAAAAAACATGATCTTGCGATACTCTTGTTGGTTCTCTGGCACCACACATCTCCAAATACAGTAGATTGAGCCAAGAGGAAAAACTTTTATGTCATGTTTATGTCTAAAGGGGACCCATTTAAATCCCTGAAACATGTTAAGTGACTAAAGATTTACTCCAACAATGGAGTCTGCAATGTCCATTAGTCTGACTGAAGGTTTTCCATAAGATGGGCTTCCTTTGCACGTGAGGTAAGGGGAACAAGTGTGTTGAGTCGCCCCTATCGAGCACTGTGAGCAATATGGTTGTCGATATCAATACATCATGCTATTGCACCCATAGCTTGAGAGCCTCTGCTTGTTTTGGAAATTGTTTAGGGCCCATTCACACGACCGTGTGAATGGGTCCGCATCTATTCCGCAATTTTGCAGAATAGATGCAGCCCCATTCACTTCTATGAGAGTGGGCAGCCGCGGCACTGAGCCAGACAAGAATAGGCATTTTGAACAGGGCGCCCTGCCGTGTGTTCCGCACACGGCACTCGTAGTATTGCGGGTTCGCATTTTTGCGGACCCGCAATACTACAGTCTTGAGAATGGGCACTTATGCTGTATGTGTCTATATGTGGTCATCATCTGGATGTGATGTGAACTACAGCCTGTCAAGTGTTTTGCTACAATGGGAAGATTATGCACAGTATTACGGTACATTTGCATCACTGGAGAAATTGGAGTCCTTAGCTAAATGTGTAGAATGGACACATCTGTGGCACTAAAATGTGGATTATTTATAAAATGGCTCCATTATGCACTACGCATCCTAATATGTAGAGCCTACTTTACGTACAACAACTTGGGCTAGGATGGTGCTTATATATGAAAAATTTGCAGCCAAATTTGCTTTGATAGTCCGATGAGGAAGGTTCTAAAATAGTAAGTATCTTCTATATTCAGGCTCCTAGAAAGAAATGACTGATGGAGCCAGGTGGTAGTTCCATAGTCACACCTAAGTTGGCCATACTAATTGGATGTACAGATTGTTGACCAAACCTAATGATTTTGGCAGGACTGGTCTACCATCTAATTTGTATGGTGGTCTACCAACTCTTCCTCCCATACCAGATGTAGAGGGCGATAAGTTGGATTAGAGCTGCCCAAGCTTCTCAAAGCGGAAGAGGCATCAGCTGAGCCGAGCAGCCATGTGTATGAGGAGATTGGAAGTGATAGCTGTGAGCCACCAGCTATGTTATGTGTATACCTAGCCGCAGGTCCCGTATGTGGCAGCAAAATGGAGATAAACTGTCATCTCTTCCCCAGGCAACTACAGAAGCCTAAAGGCATTTATGAAAATTGTTCCAAAGAAAAGTTTTCGGGGAGTTATTCAAACATTATTTTATATTTTGACACTTTGTATGTCTATCACATGTATGTTGCTAGTGATGAGCCAACTTTTCAAAAGTTCGATTCGGCTGATTCGCAGAATTTTTTTAAAAAATTTGCTTCGTGACAAATTACTTACTTACGTCATACGTCACCATGCAAGCAAATGGAGGAGGTAAGTATGGATTTTTTTGTTTTTTACACTATTTCAGGTTAAATCCATTCCCTGACACGAAGCACGAGGAAATTCGGCTTCTAGGCAAATCAAACTTATCCTGAAATTTTGATCGAATTCCACTTCCTGGGATTTGTTTAGCACATCTTTATATGTTGTATATTTATACAGATATACCTCTTCCGCTGGTAGAAATCTATGAAATGGTCACATGTGTATAAAATGAATGTTTGAATGTGATTGGTTGGCTCCATTTTCCCATTTTACAATACAAGTCATAATGTGGCCCATGCTGTACTCAGAGACTTTATTATGAGTAAAGAGGCACATATGGTACGCTTTTAGAATCTAAGCAAAGGATTTATGAATTTCAGTAATAACAATATTGATATTTCAAGTATGTTTAATATCTTATTGTATGAACTAATATGAATAGAGTTGGAATTTATTTTAGGCTCCGACGGTATTGAATAAAGAACATTCTCTGGAAAAATCATAACATTTCCTATGTACTTACTAGGACAGATTTCATTTAACATTGTCATTTGGCAGATGATCCAGCACTGACACACTTTATGTGTTTGGCTTTGTAATAGATCAGATGCTAACACTGAATTATGCCATGAAATCTGCTGATACAATATGTTGGAAGAGTAGCCAAAGCCATTGTACCAAATGGAGTGGATAAGTGTGCCCTATATTCCACACCACATGTTTTACCCATGAATACCCAGTCCTTACACAAATGCAAGACTCAAAATAGAAAAAATTCTGAAACAGAATTCTGCACCATGGACCATCAGGAAACATCTGTTCTGTGTGAATATTAGACACTATAATCACACTTACAGGCCATTTCTTCTTAAAGTTAAGGGATACATTGTTTCAATCTAAGTTTCATGTTAATCATACTTTTTATTATTTTTAAAAAATAATTTTACATACTAATATATAATAATTATAATTATAAACACAAGCAGAACTAACACTAAAATTATTAGTTGTGATCGTTCCAGAGCAGTAAGTCATTTTTGGCCTTAATTTTCTCATATCCAGGTGCCTGTTGTAAGGCAAATCCCCAAAGCAACATTTTTGCCTCATTAGAAATGTAAAGAAAATGAAAAAGTTGTAGTACTGTACATGCAGAAGTAGTTTGAACACAATGCAAGCTCTCCTAGCAGATGATGCGGTACGGTAGCAGTGGGGCACATAATGGTACATCTAGTATGCATTATTGCTGATGTCTCTCTCCTAACTGTTTGGCTAACAGTTGTAAGATGGCACTTGGCACTGTAAGTGTCCACTATGTAATGCAGGCTTTTTCTGTTGGCCTGGTCTGGATGTGATTTAAGGGGATGGGTGTTTGAGCTTTAGTCCCTCACCTGCAACAAAGTCTTGGATAGCTATCGTGGCTGATCATTCTGCTGACTGTAACACTGTAGCTTTGCAGAATATCTGTAGTTTTGCCTTTGAAGTCTCTCTTGAGAAGTGGTCTTACAGATGCGTTAATTTTCTGGCCCCTAAGGCCCTTGAAGCAGAAGCAATAGGACATGCTTCCTTACTCCTCACAGTCGTAACTAGCTTTCTCTGGCAGGAAATAGGACCAGCCCACTCCTACCAAGCAGGGAGGAATGGGATGGTTCCTGATGCCAACCATACATCATCTACAGGTGTACAGTCTAAATATTACAGAACATTACAAACCAAACATTTACAGATAGCCCCTTCCACTGAGGTACTTCACAGGCATAACACCATTCAAGGCCTAAGATCACCAATCAATCTAGGGTGTCTGCTTCTTCCTGCGAGCAGTTCTTAGTTAGACCTCCAACATATGGTTTCTTACAGACAAAAATATAGGTAACAAGGAGCTGGTCCAGACAAGACAGGTCAGACAGAGTTATGCTCTGGCAAAAAACTGGTGAGGGCTCAAGATGGGTGTCACCTGTCCCTGTACACATCCAAAAGCGATAGAGATAAATTTTCCTGAAGAAGACAGCACACTGCCATTGCAATGTGTCACACAGTCACATGTAGTTGTTTTTTTTCCAGTATTTATTTTGTTTTTAATACATCTACTGTTGGTACAAACACTCGTGAACCTTTTTATCTCTATATCTGTATGGGGATGAGCAATAACAATGCAGAGTTCTCATCCCCATACAGAGATTATTGCTGTTTGCAAATGCAACCTTTATCCCACTGAAGAGGAGAGAACAAATGGTTAATTCGTGATAATTGCCTGCTTGTTGTGTATACAGGGATCTGCTGCCCAGAAACAAATGAATCTGTATGCATTAGCGATCATTTACCACTGTATAGAGTAGACGATGCAGCTTTAATCTCCCCTGAAGAGGCAAAAAATGTTTGGAACAAACCATTCATCCCTTATAACTGCCTGCTCGTGAGGAGAGGTAAGAAGAGCGATCATCTCCTCTTTATGGGCATTAATGATTGCTACCGCAAGCTCATCCCCCTACAGATTCATTGTTTCTGGGCAGCAGTTACCTTTTAATCTGCTGGCCAAAAACAATGATTTTAGGTGGCACCTTTACATGGGCATTTATTGGGAATGTATGTTTGTACGAATAGGCTCTGACTGGCCTATAGGGGTACAGGTGAATCCTTCGGTGTTCCCCTGAGCAAGGTAGGCCCCTAGTCTCCCACCCCCTGCACATGTGGCACATAACACTGTATTGCACTACATACATATTCAATGTACAGCACCTCAACCAGCCTATGTATGTTCATATAAAACACCTGATAGATTATTAAAGAAACTCCCCAGTTTATTATTCTAGACACAATTAGTGATGAGATGACTTCTAGGTATAGAGGAAAGCTACCAGTGTCCCCCTCTCCCCAGGAACTACCTTCTCAAATTTGCTGCAGGGCCCCCCATATTCAATCATCTGGTAGCATCTTGCTGTGGTGTGAGCAGTTAATATTTGAATGTATCCGTACAGTGGGCCCCCAAAATAAATTTTACTGCTGGGCCCCAGGCACCCCAGTCTGAGAGTGTGTACGAACGTTCGTTCCAGATAATGGGCCAATGCAAATGGGCCCTTAGGATCTGCAGCCAATCTGTTTTACAGGCTTGCAAAAGCATTCACAATAACAAACTGTTTGAAATACACATTGTGAACAAAACTGTTTTCTACCAAGGTACTTGATATGTGCTCCACAGAAGAAATCATGTACCTCATTATCACATGTAGTAGAATTGATTCCCCAGATCTGTGATTTGTACTTTGGAAGATAAATGGAAAAAAGAAATTGCAAAGATTTACTCATCTCCACTTTTCACAAGGTAGCTCAAGTTTACTGTCTTGCTCCTGATAACCAAAGACATTGCCTTCACTTGTGAAGTATCAAGTATCTGCCTAATTTTTCTCAATAAATTTGTCTTTCTTTAATAAATATTTATGAAGAGAACTGTCATATAGTATGCCCCGTCCATCTTATGGATCAATTCTAGGAATTGTACTCCAGTTGCCAAAAATGTAACATAAAGTATTACTGTATTTAGAGTTAACATGACTACGGTATACCACTGTATTGTTGGTGGTGTCCTCAACTTGGTCAAATATGGTGACACATTGTTTTTATTAAATCACCACCATCTAGCAGAGCTATGAAACAAGTATACTTACTTACTTCTTGTCAGCTGCATAGGTCCCAGGCTGTCTACTACACTTCCAGTCCACGCCTCTGCAGCTAATGGCTGGCCTCATCGTTGATGGAAAGGAAATGCAGAGAAAACAGCCCAGACCAACAGAGACATAACCTAGTGATGGGGAACAGGTAAGTATACTTCCTATCTGTTAGCCCAGCGCTCCATGCCTGTGCTGTTGGCCCTACACGCAGGCACGGGCACCGGGCTCCCTCATTCCCTCCTGCTGTCGTATGCCATACTGACAAGCGCGGGCAGCAGGTAGCTTAACTGTTGTATCTGCACTCCATGCCAGAGCTTACTTCCTGTTTGAGTCCTGTATTGTTGTTAGGCAGCAGGTACACGTCCTCTATCTCCCCAGCCTATGGCTGGGTTGCAGGAAGTATTTATGGGCACTTCCTGCTCCAGGAAGGCGCCTGAGCAATCTTGGTCACTAGCTGGTCTAGTTCTTTATGTGAAGGTGTTTGGAAGTTTCTGATTTTCTGTGTATCGAAACCGGCTTCTCAATTTAACAGATTTTGCTTGATTGCCACTTGCCTCTGACTTTGGACTTTGATTATGGACTTTGCTTGATCGCTGCCTGCTCTGACGACATCTTTACCCTCAGTGCTTACACCGGTATCTCTGACCCCCTGGTCAGCTCACACTGACCCAGTGACTACTGTGGAGTGGTTCCTGATAACTGCCCTAATGGCCCAAGCCTTTCCTCACCATCAGAGTCTCTAGTGAAGACCAGGTAGGTATGGGTCCACACCCACTTGCATAACACTTTCACAGGTCCTACTGGTTGAAGGGAGGGTTACATTTTTTTAAAAGTGGACAACCTCTTTAAGGAGATTAATATACTGTAGTATGAACAGTAGTTTGTTCACTGTTTCTAGGGCACCTTGCCCTCTTTACATGAATTATTGTAACATGTTTAGTATTATAATGTACTGTTTTATTCATGTACAATAGATTTTATATTCATAAATAATATTACATGACGCTTATATATTTTCAACCACAGGCTCAATTGCTGCATCCATCTTCCCTTGAGCTCATCTCAACAGAAAATAACAGCTGAACAAAACATCCTGTCCATCAGCTTCACAAGCAGCTTATGAAACGCACACGTTCCTTTCAAGCAGTCAATGAAAGTTGGTTGAATTAGTCAATGACCTTGGTAACTTTTCCTCAATCTATGGTACATTGAAGCCATTCAGTTCCTTGTATTGTTACTAAGCTTTTATAATGCAATACATTTGATTTACTTTCTCGTGAGTTTTGCTATAAGTTGTTAGGCTCAACCTTGAGATGTTTAGATCAGTAACCTCTAACGACTCCTGCTTCCTTTTGTGCAAACTTTCCCCACAATTAGTGCATTTCAAGTACAGCTTCGTATGTGTTATCACTCTGTGTTCATCTGTGGAATAAATGTGGTTTCAATTTTAATTCTAAGCTTTGGCACTCGAGACTGATTTCTTTGAATGTATTCATTGACAAGAGCTATCAGTGTAACATAATGCGAAAACAGCTCTGGGATTTTACCCACAAATTTATCAAAATCCTTGATTATCATTTGCTTTGTTTGAAATTTGAAAGTTCTGGTCTTCATAGATTCATAGCATATGTTCTTTGAGGTGGCCATAAAGGTGGCCCATCGGTGGCATCAGGAAATCCTCTGGTCGACCCTGGTTCTGATATAATAATGGGTCTCAAAGGACCAGCAGAAGACACCACTGTCACTCTCGGGTGTGGGAGGGAAAAGCACACCGAACATAGGAGGGAAAGGGGTGAGGGAATAAGGCCTGGAAACTAGGCAATGAAGATGGAGACCTCCTGGTAAAACCCTAATCAAAGTCCTAACTACCAGTATGAACAGACCCCAAGGGAAGTTGAGTTCATACACAGGAATACCTAGTGTCCTATCTAATCCTATAGGACCCTGTTACTAATGTCAGGACTGAGACAACCTGTTTCTCCAAAAGCAAGGGCGAACAGGAGTCTCCCTCAGGCCTCAATACAAAAGACAGGGAAATGCAACACACAGAAAAACACAAACAAAATACAAAAGGGAAAGAAAACACTTAACTTCAAGGACGCTATAGCAGCTCCAGGGACTCAGCCGAGAGCCACACACCAGCTAGCCACAGGTATAATAGAAGCTATAAACTGCACAGCATTGTGGGGGAAAAAAATTTAAATAGGGAACGTGAAATGACCACAATAGCAACACCTGGGGGTTAAGGGTGTGGCCAGTACCAGAAACAACACAGATGCCTATTGATCCACAAGGTAAACATATCAGATCAAACCATGTGTTTCCAATCTCACAGATCTCCTGTCACTCACTGTTGTGGGAACTTCCGTATGTCTTGGCACGTCCGTGACAATCACTTGCTGCTAGGGAAAATTCAGCTCTTGCTTCGCCCTGCTCATAGCCTCTGTGTCACATCGTATAGAGGTTTTTAGCAGAGTGAACCGAGCGCAATGCAAGAGCTCACATAACACATTGCTCACTTGCCTATTCTTCTCTGATAAAGCCATTTAATGTAGCCCATCTATGCCAGGCCTTAGGAGAGCAGGGCTGGTACAGGCAGGAGTAGCAACGTGCTATGGAATTCCTGTCTGTACAATTCTCAGTGTGGCCACAGGGAATCTGTACCCCCATGCAAAGTGGAATATTAGAGTACGGATTCTAAAGCACAATTTTCACCTGAACTTCAGGTGCCTATTTCACAAGGAAAGCTAGAATTTACATTCTGTTTTAATAAAGTTACCATGTTTTTCACCCTTTAAGACGCACTTATAGAAATGGTAAAATGTTAGTGCGTCTTATAAGGGTAAATACTAATGAGCACTTCCATTATGTCAGCTCTTAGTACAATAGGACCGAGGAATCTGATTAACATTGGGGATCTAATCTTAAGTCTGATTGGGGTCTTATTAACATTGGGGGTCTGATATGTGGTCATTTTGGGGTCTGAGGTGAGGTCTAATTAAAATTTGGGGTCTGATCTGAGATCTGATTGGGGGTTTTATTAACACTGGAGGTCTGAGGTGAGGTCTAATTAAAATTTGGGGTCTGATCTGAGGTCTGATTGGGGGTCTTATAAATATTGGGGGTCTGAGGTGAGGTCTAATCAACATTGGGGGTCTGATCTGAGGTTTGATTATTTTTTTTTCTCATTTTTCCTCTTCTAAAACCTAGGTGCTTCTAATGGGCAGGTGTGTCTTATAGGGTGAAAAATACAGTATGTTGTAAGTTTAGGTACACTTTAGGATTTTCTCCTTGAATTTCTAAAGGGTATAATGTTGGAAATAAGCTTATGAGTTAATTCAGCATTTTCAAAATTTAGAGTCCAAGGAACACAGCAGGTCTCAGAAAGTTCATGACTAAGGAATAAAAACCTAAACTATTTTAAATATTAAAAAAATTAATACATTTTTGCGAAGGCTCACCATTAGCTCCACAAAGACACTACTATCATTTAGGCTGATGATAGATGAGTGGAATGGAATATCAAAGTTTTATTCACGTTTTCCACTCTTCGAAGGGAAATTAATAGACAGTGGTCACTCCCCATTTGGCCCACTACTGGAGTTGCTGCAAAATAAACAAAACATTTCTAGAACTAAAGACCGCTTTAAAGGCTATGTACACCTTTGGATTCAATATTTGTTTATGATTGCATTTTACTCATTTTTAGCTAAAAATCATACTTTCAATTGACCTTTATTAAACATATTTGGCCATTCTGTCACAAAGGGTTTTTCTAACTGTGTGACTGGTACTTTCACTTTTACCTAATAAACCTTATCTCTAAACTACTAAGAGGTCATAAACACTTATTTAAGCCACATTGTTATCAGTAACCTAAGAACTGACGGAAAAAAAGAGAGAAAATCCACAGCATCTCAGAAACTAAAAAAAAACCTCAAAAAAAGTACTCAAAAAAGGATTACATATTTTTAACTAAGACCAAATGAAAAAATGATTTTTAGCTCAAAATCACTACAATGCATTAATAAAAAAATTTGCCCCCAAAGGTGTACATAGCCTTTAAAGAAGACCTGCCAAATCTTCTGATAAGTCTTTTTTAGTAATTACTTGTATTCCATGTAAAAAGACAATTCTAGAGCATCAATCTGTATAACTATATATTGTGCCATTCCTCTGTTACTTCTTAATTAGCTCTTCAAACAGCTGATCGGCGGGAGTGCTGGGTGTCGGATCCCTGACTATCAGATGTTGATGACCTATCCTGAGGATAAGTCTTCAATATATATTGCCTGCACAACCCCCTTCATATACAACAGGAGTCACCTTCACTTGGATGTAGGTAAGTTGTTTCCTATTAAAACACAGTATTTAACCTTCTGATTTTAACATATTTTTAAATTGGTTACTTAAAATCCTCCTTCCAATTACCCAAGGGTAGATAATAGTTAATGCACCCTTTACTTTAATAAAATCAGACAATGTTCTGCAATTTCCATTCTTTTTATATCCCTTGGCTTGCAGCATCACCTTTCTCCGCACTGCACATATGTCTCCCCATATGCTATGTATCATATATTTTCAATTAGCATCAGCTTCTGTGCAGCAAAGAGGCAAACAAAACAACTACAGAATCAAATTACATAACCACATATCAGATAAAAAACGTGTACCACCACACTGCCAAATTCCAAACTGGGAACTGACTAAGTCCTGTGATAAAACGGAGGTCAAACCACTCAGGTACATTGAAATAATAATGAACATGTCCCCTACGCCACAACAAATAGAATCAAATCACCAGTAGAAATCATGTCTTCAGTTGTTGAAAATTAAACATATGTCCTTCTTAACCCTTGCTATCTGCTCAAGATATTTTAAGACGAGTTGTGCGAGATTGCCAGCTGGACATCTTGAACGAAGAGGAAAGTAAAAGGGGTTGTTCACCCCTAGAGACCTCTTCTGCAGACTCCCCCAGCATGGCCAGATGCATGGTGAGAATCATACCTGATTCCCATTTCTGGGTTACAGGTCCTTCTCTCCCTCTCAGGCGTGTAGGTCTAGTGTCTCCTCACGTCAACACCCAGTTTGACTTGCTGTAGCGGTGACATGTCACCCATGCATCACATGGCCCACTCACCTGATGAATGGGTGACACCCTCGCTGAGCCCAATCAGTGGCTGAAGACACCACGTGACCTACATCAAACCAGATGTTGATACGGGGAGACCCAAGACCTGCTGCACCCGAGGGGAAGATCAGGTATGATTCCCACTATGGGTCCGTTCATGCTGGGAAGTCTCCAGGGGTGAATAATGCCCTTAAACTGGTTGTCTCACTACAGTAAATGGCATTTATCATGTAGAAAAAGTTAATACGAGGCACTTACTAATGTGTTACAATTGTCCATTTTGCCTTGGCTGGCTGGATTCATTTTTCCAGCGCATTCACTGCTCGTATCCAGCAGCATTGGTCGTGCACATTATAGTAAAAAGTCCCGGCCTATGCACACTTCCGTGGTCCTGGCCACCGCGGCCATTTTTTCCTATGGTGTGCAAGTATAGCCTCTACTGCTGGATTACAGGGTGATCATAACCCCTGGAGATGAACGGTGTATAATGTGATGGAAAAATGAATGAAGCCAGCAAAGGAAGCAATATGGACGATCGCTAAACATTAGTAAGTGCCTTGTATTAACTTTGTCTACATGATAAATGCCATTTGCTGAAGTGGGATAACCCCTTTAGGCTTCATTCACCGGCTGTGAATCCGTTCATAGGCTGTCCACATCCGTTGCTCCGGCATTTCTATGATAGCCGCTGCATGTGCGGTCCACAAATTGCGGAACGCACATGGGCCAGGATCAGTGTTTTGCGGATCCGCAATATGCGGATCCGCAAAACACAACGGTCGTGTACATGTAGCCTTAAGGAAAGACACATTTGTGTATACCGAATAAAGGCCTCCATTGTTTACTATAGGCTGAACAAGCTGATTTCATAGGGACAGGCCACCAATCTAATGCGTGTGAGGAGCTCTCAACCCTTCCCTGACAGGGAAGAGATGGATCTGACATGTCGAAATTCACAACAATTCAGTTCCTTTTGTTCTCCGGGGATATAAACCTCCGGCAATGGCTTTTTCTTCTCATTGAAGACACATACATGCTCAGCCACACCGAATG
This sequence comes from Rhinella marina, assembly GCA_900303285.1. Lineage (NCBI taxonomy): Eukaryota > Metazoa > Chordata > Amphibia > Anura > Bufonidae > Rhinella > Rhinella marina. The sequence continues at coordinate 40,465 of ONZH01009495.1, forward strand.
TGTATGGGTAATGGAGAGCTCAGACATAGACATAGACATAGCTGTCAGCTGAACACTTGCCTATGGTGTATGAGCAGCTTATAAGGATTCTGTCACCAGGAAATTCACTGTTAATCCAGACACAAAACCATGTAGGGCTAGATGAATGTAGTGATGTCTCTCACTTAGGGATCCGTTGCTTCCTCCTGAAGGAAACATACTTTAAACCCATATGTAAATAATATGTAATAATTTAATATAATTATATAATATTGTTGCACAGTTGTTTAAAAAGTCATAAAACGAGGTTTTGCGACTATTTTTATGCTAAAAACTAGGATGAAAATGTTCATATATGACCCCCCCTCCCCCCATCTGTATAGGTCTGCATTTCCTGATTAGGCCTAATGCTCCTCCCAGCTTTTGTTCACAACAAATCAATTATCATTTCTTTCAGTTCACACTTCAGTTATATGGTCAGTTATTGTGAGCCAAAACCAGGTAATGGTCAAAAACACAGAACAGGTGCAAATGAAATCATTATACCTTATCCCTGTGTAGGCTTCACTACTGGTTTGGGCTCATGATAACTGATGGAAATAACTGATCAAATAACTGAAGGTTGAACTTGAATACATGACTTCTACACTGCTTCTCCGCCGACATCCTCCCCATCATCATGGCAGATTTTTACACTCCTGTTGATACATGCTGCTCCATTGCCTCCAAACTCCTATTTCTTACAGCCTCCTTTGGACTCACACAGTGGTCCACGCCAGCCAGCCTCAAAGATGGACACACACTAGACCTTGTCTTCACTCACCTCTGCTCTGTATCTAATCTCAAACTCTCCCCTCCTCTCACCAAAATCTTTGTGTATTCTCAACAACTTAACAACTTTCTCTTCAACTGTCCCTCTAGTCCATAAACTAGCACACCCTTGTAGACACTTCCAGCATCTCTCCAGTCACACACTCTCTCACACACACTGAATCACTCTTATCTGTGTCCACTATATCTTCTTTCCCTGACACAGCCACTGTTTTCTACACTACATTTATGTACTTCAGCCCTTGACTCTCTCACCCCTCTTATACACTGTAGAATCCTTCATATCAATTGACAACTCTGGTGCACTAACCAGACAAAAAAAACTGAAACAAGCTTCCAGAGCTGCAGGCCAACACTGGAAAAAAAAAACACTCCAAGGAAGACATCATTACATACAAACAAACTGTTCTCAACTTTAAAACTGCTTTATCTCTTCTAAACTGGACTGCTTCACTACTCTCATATCATCTCTTTCCCAAAACCCCAAATAATTGTTTAATAATTTTAACTCTCTACTCCATCCCCGGGTGCACACTCCCACACCCGTTATCTCCGCCGAAGTCTTTGCTTCATATTTCAAACATAAAATTGACAAAAGCCTCAACCAACAATCCTTGTAACCCCCCACAAATTATTTTGTGCCCTTCCTACTTAACCCAATCTATTCACTATCACTGAGGATAAGCTTTCCACCTTAATCTCCAAATCACTTCTAACCACCTGTGCCCTTGATCCAATCCCATCCCACCACATCCCTAACCTCACCACTATAGTTTTTCCTGCCCTAACCCAGTACTTCAACCTATCACTAACCACTGGTGTCTTCCATTCCTCTTTTAAACATGCCACCATCACACTTAAACTCAAGAAGCCCTCCATGAACCCATCCTCTTTATTCAGCTACCATCCAATCTCATTACTCCAAACTGCATAAAAACTTCTACAATAACATGTCCAATTTGAACTGTCTTCCCACCTTTCATCCCACTCACTCTTTGATCCACTACCAGCTCCTGACCTATATCACTCAACTGAACCTGCCCTAAGCAAAGTCACCAATGATGTGCTAGCCGCCAAAGTTGTACATCATTACTTTTATCTCCTCCTTCTTGTTCTTTTCTATGCTTTCGAAACCAGAACTTTCAGATGTTCCCATTTATGTCCCTCAAGGTGCTGTCTTGGGTCTCCTACTTTTTTCATTTATACATTTGGCCTGGGACATCTTATAGAGTCCCATGGCTTCCAATACTGTCTTTATGCAGATGACGCTCAAATCCATCTCTCTAGCCCAGTTGTCAATTGCCTTTTATCCAGAATCCCAGAGTGTCTGTTTTCTATATCTTCATTCTTCATCTCCCGCTTCTTAAAACTCAACATGGAGAATATGGAATTTATCATCTTTCCGCCATATCACTCAACCTCCCCCACAAGAGGAAATTCACTTCAAGGTACTAACAACTACATATAAGGCTGTTTGCAATCTGTCCCCTTCATACTTCCCCTTCCTTCTAACCTGCTTTCTTAAAACATCTGCACAAGTAATTTCCAATCCTTACAAGGCCTTCTTGTTTGTTCTCTTCTTGATTGTTCATCATACAAACACCTACAAAATTTCTTGCGTTCATTACCTATACTCTTGAACTCACTACCCCAGCACCTGAAATTCTGCTCCTCAATGCCTAGCTGCTCACAGGTCTGCAGCTAACACTAGACACTGCATAAACTCAACCTTACTTCTTGAGAGGAAGGAGGGTGGTGACTTTCACACTAGCAAAGCATTGTGGTGAGATCCAGGACACTGCAGAAACATCCCACTCACTTTTTTCTTTAATTTCCATATATGAGTGCAGATAAACCAATCTTTGTGACAAATGTAATATTTTTTTTTAGCAAGTTTAGGAATTTTATTAACTTCAAGTCAGTTTTTGGTTTCCGAAATTAGTAAATTATTTGACCCTTGTAGTCTCTAAAGGTCTCGTGTGGACACCAAACATCTTGGCTGAAATCTGGAAAGTAAAAAGGTGGACTATCAGAAGTCATTAAAGGCGATAACCGAACTGTCTGAAGTTAACTGTAACTGTTGAAGTTGAGACAGAATTTGGAAGACTAAGAAAAAAATACTTGTGACTGGTCAAGTATTTACAAAATAATCCACATTGATGCTAGGGACCAACAGAAGCGTTCCACTGCTACAGTAGTTGTGTTGCACCAGTCCAAACTTGGACGAACAAGCAACAAGACATCAGAACATTTACCTGTGACCTGTTCACCAAAGTCATGTGATCGTAAACTGCACATAAAACTCTGTCACATCAAGCATTCTTAAATAAATGAGAACCATGAAGCTATTTGGCTTAGAAATAGCTGCTACACTTTATCATGGTTAATAATTATATACAGTCGTCCCTCAAGATGGAGTGGCCTCAGGATACAATATTTTCAACATACAATGGTCTTTTCTGACCAATTGTAAGTTGAAACTAGACTCGACATACAATGTCTCAGACTCAGATCCAAACAATCAAGGTCATTTCTCTGGTAGAATAGCTGGATTAGTTACTAGTTAGCAGATATTCCTGGCTGTTATATGTAAGGACTTATTTTATCTTTCTTAGTTATCTGCTTATTTTTCTTAAATCTTCATTTTCTCTTATCTTGGATGACATTTTAGGACTTTGGAACCGATTACTCAACTTACAATGGTTTCAACATACAATGGTCGTCCTGGAACCAATTAATATGGTATCTTGAGGGACAACTGTATAACAAACAGGTACTGTGAGTCAGAAGTATTTTGTAATTAAGTGGTGTAGTCCAACAAATTTAAAGGGTGTTTCCATGAGTTCAGTGAATAAATCTAAAGGTAGGAAATGTGATAAAGTTAAAAATAACCAATATTTATGTATTAAATCCATGCCTCTTCAATGGTGATGCTCTTGTGGTCCCCTCCAGTCCCTGTTTTCTTTGCAATGACATACATCTGCAGCAGTTATGTGGATGTATGGCAAGCCACCAGGGACCATTGGAGCATTGGTGGGATTAAATAAGTGCTGTCAACAATAAACACTTCATTCTGAAGTCAAAGTAAGCATGATTCCCACTGTATGTCCAGTTCTACTGGAGGTTCTTCCTAAAAGGCCCTCTGCCGATTCGGCCTCTTTACTCTTTAAAAAAAAAAAAAAAAAAAAGGAATTGTACAAAAAAGGTGAGGAAATGTTTGAATCTTAATACAGTAGATTCTTCCACAGATATCACAGGAACGAAGTTACTAAAATAATTTATTGGCATGTATGGCATTGTTTCTGGAAATGGAAACTAGATTATTTTTTCTTTTATGCTATTTATTGCATTTTTACCTATGATATGTATGTGTATATATATATATATATATATATATATATATATATATATATATATTTTTTTTTTTTAACAAGTTAGGATTAGGAACAACCAACGTATGTGAAATCCTTCATGAGAAACCAGCAGGTAGGAGGAATAGCTTTCAAGCCACATAATACCTCAAATGAATGGTAGAAGAGTGTAGTGTACAGTATGTCAGTTACTCCTAGTTCATGCTGAGCTTTATCTCTGTTCCTATACACAGTAATGCAGTGCCCACAGGGCTTTACACCTTTATCTTTGATAGCAACCAAACAGCACAAACAGTGGTAGACTAAACAGCTTTGAACACCCCTGACAGAATTATTGCAAAGAGGCAGATTTTAGTTGAAACGCTAAAAGACATCAAACCTCTACTCTCAACATAATCCCTTCCACTTCATACACAATTAATACAATCTCTGTATAAAAGGCTAAGGTACCAAACATACCACTTACAGATGACTATCCTCATTGTCTAAAGCTGGCTAAACACAACAATTTTGGTGGGAATGATGTATAGAGGATGACGGGGGTGTGGGGAGTTCTATTTCTCACTTAGTAGCTGATATTTCGGGGGATTAAGATCATTTCATTTTGTGGGGTTTTTGATGTATTGTGCTGTAAGCCCTGTTGCACTAAAGTTTGTAATGTAGCAGGGCAGTGTGAGTCAAGTGTCTGATGAAATGTATGGGGGTTGGGCTGCTTTATGTTCTTGAAGAGTGCTCCAAGAGGTGAATTAATCAAGAGTTCCCATTGCACTAGATAGAAATTGGTTTCTATTTCAGTCAGTCTCATATAGAATGAAGAGAGTACCAGGGGCAAAAGCTCGACCTGCCACTACATCAGATTGGGGCAATAAAACCCTTGTTCTCGAGATCAGTGGGCATCCCAGTGGCCGGACCCCTGGCAATCAGTTAGTTATCCTCTAACCTGTAGATAGGGGATAACTTCTAAACTTGGCACCATACCTTCAGTAGAGTCAGTAGATAGGGGTGTGGAACTATGCCATAGGTACAAAGTATTTCAGTCTTCTGACTACAGTTTTCTGTAGTGACTTGGGTTGAAAAGTCTTTTGAGTTGGCTAAATGTAGAGCGGTGAGTAGCAATGGGACAACAACTTTAACAGCAAAGGTGAAGACTGCACTTGCCATAACTCTTGCTAATGTTTAAAGCAATGTCCGCCTTTTTACACGTCTTTGTGGCCATTGGATCTCTGTTCTTCTTATACAAAGCTCCAGCATCGTAACAAAGCAAATACCCTGCAAACCACAAACCACGGCAATATATTCATTTTATGAATCAGATGAAAGCCTAATCTCACATGGAAAATAAAGTGAATATATGAAACCTAACATTTGTTAAAACTAGGTTTCTCAAACTGTCTTTATTTCACATTATGAACATTTGCAGTTATTAAAGGTAAGCAGAACCAAAAATAAACATTTCATCTATGGAGCAGCTTTAATTTTTGATTAGGTGTTTATGAGCTCTTCCACGCTCCCACGCTGATTATACTGCCGTAAGAGCAATTTGGCCTATAAATAATTCAAATGTTCTTCTATTCATGAAAATGTGAGGACACATGATGGGGATATGGTTTTTCTGCTCTCCCTCCATATTTCTAGAACCAAATTAGTCATTGCAATCAAAATCTTAAAGGAGCTGTCCAGTTTTTGTTTTTTACTTTGTTCAGTTTTAATCCCAGCCTGCTATACCTGTGGAAAAAACAAACAAACAGACTTTTTAATGGCCCACTGTTCCAGCTGCCATCAGCAGCCTTCCGATCCCCGTTCTTTGAACTTCTTAACAGATGGGGTGCACCACTGGAGCCACTGACTGACCTCAGATGTGAGGTGTCCCCAAGTGGCACATCACTTTTGGGTCATGTGCCACTTGGGAACACATCTCTTCTGAAGCCAGTTGTTCTGGCGCAAAAGACCCCATTCATCTGGAAGTTTACAGGACAGGAACCAAAATACCTGTAAAAGGAAACAAGATGCTGGAACAGAGGCATGGAGCGGGTGAGTATGTTTTTTCCACAGGTGAAGTAAGATAGGGTTAAAGTTTTAAAAAGTTAACAAAAAGCTGGACAATTCCATTAATAAGCATCCTCTGTTTTCTATCACTGAGCCAGTTACTTACCCACATACAGACATTTCTCCCAGGCCAAGCATTCTCATTTTATATACTAACCTTTTATGTGGTACAGTATCAAATGCTTTGGAGAAGTCCAGATATACGACATCCATTGATTCACCGCAGTCAAGTCTAGAACTTACCTCCTCATAGAAACTGATAAAATAAGTTTGACATGACCAAATCCCCATGAAGCCATGCTGGTATGGTGTTATTTGCTTATTTTCATTGAGGTACTCCAAGATAACATCACTTAGAAAACTTTCAGTTTGCCCATATTTTACCCATATTGGCACCACATTTGCTATGCGCCAATCCTGTGGAACACTCCCTGTCAATATAGAGTCCTTAAATATCAGAAATAAGGGTCTGGCTATGACATTACTTAATTCTCTTAGGATATGGGGTGTATGCCATCTGGTCCCATCAATTTGTCTATTTTCATCTTTTTAAGACGCCACTGTACTTCTTCCTGGGTCAGAGAGGGCATTTTTAATGGGAAATCTTATTTTGCATTCTTCCTTTCTGCTAGGAGATGTTGTTTGTAAATCTCATGTGGAAAAAACTGAAATACTGAACGAAATTGCAAACAAAACTGAATGACCATGCTCGTGAAATGGTGCGCGATTCACTGAACGCATCCTGAACGCATCCTGACACAATCTGTATAATTCATGTGAAAGAGGCCTAAATGATATAGACACATAAATTATCTCAAACCCCATGTGATGCTGCAGCAACCCCCATGCACACAATGCTAAGCAATGAAAGCATTAAAATCCTTCCAAAATAAAACACGGATATTTAACACATATGTTGTGGGGGATGGGAGAGGGAGTGGTGTCACATCTTTCAATGGAAGGTGCTTTTTCATAAAGAATATTGAAAAACTATTGTAAAAGAGTTATTTCAGATAAAAATATAAAACTCAACAGGCTGCTCTGTAATTCACTTACGATAATAAAGATGCATGCTGTCATTCCCATAGTGTGGTACTAATAGAACTGAACATAAGGAAATCACTTTCCATTGCCTGTTGAGATCTTCCTCTGTATGCTTTTGCTGAGTTTTGGTAAAGTACATCACGCTTTTTAAGTTACACGGTTGTTATTCTCGTTTTCAAATAAGAAATTAAAGCGAGATAAAAAGAGAACATTTTTTAAGCAGGATAAACTAGAATGTTTTTCTACATATAAGACCTGGGTACCTAGATATCTGTGATTGTTTGGATAATTTCACTTTTCACTTGGATAATTTCACAATTTGTCTGCACAGTGCCTTCACCAAGTATGTGCAGTACCCCAGTACAGGAAGAATCCTCAAATGGTTTGTAATATTATGTACTGCAATGTTTTGTAATGATTTACAATGCTATGTAGTATGCACTCAGCATGTCTATGCAACACTGTTAAGTGTTAACTAATCCTGGCCCAGCCTTCTTAAGAGCATAGTGTGTGGGCTGACTCCACCCCTAGCTCTAGATAGTTCTAGGGAATCTGAGGGAACACTTAAAGGAGTAAGGAGCAGACACTATAGGGGTCATTTATAGTGATGATCGAGCACCCCAATGTTTGTGTGCTCTGGCCGAACACTAGGTGGTGCTCGAATGCTCGGCCGAGCACCCGAGGATAATGGAAGTCAATGGGAGAAAACCAGGAACCCCCTGCTCTGTAGAGGGGAGGGTGACTGGTTCATAGGGAAATGTCAGAAAATGTGGAAACACCACAGAAATGGTTAGGGAACAGCATGGGGAGGATATCTGGATGCACCTTGGACACCAAAGTTCTTGCTATTAACAATGATGTCTGACTATTACGCCACTTTTACGGAATGACAAAAATATCCCCCCAAAACCCAAGATAACATCGATTTTACAGGAAATATTGTTAGGAAACATAGATTTACTTGTACGTTAAGCGCAAGTGCTGCCTAAAATTACACGGATGTGGCACTCCCATACAACCGGTATATCATATAAAGGAGGGCCTCATTCACATTGTGGGACTCAGACACTCATAAAGCCTATGCACTAAGGGAAAGGGCTGCCAAAAATTACAAGGAACAGGCACTTCAATACCCCCTTAATTACACATAAAGGAGTGCATCAGACACACCCTTGAAAAATAATGATTGATGGTCTGCTGCTGACACGCAAAAACAGTAGTAGTGACGTGCTGCTGCTGAGCTGACCATGTAAAAAATTATGGGTGACATGCTGCTGCTGAGTTGACCGTCTTAAAAATTAAGGTTAACACACTGATGCCGATCAAACTGTCTCAAATTTAAGGTTGACACACTGCTGCTCATCAAACTGTCCCAAATTTAAGGTTGACACGCCGCTGCCGAGCTGACATTAAAAAAAAATTACGGGTGACACGCTGCTGCTCATCAAACTGTCCCAAATTCAAGGTTGACACGCTGCTGCCCATCAAACTGTCCCAAATTTAAGGTTGACACGCTGCTGCCGAGCTGACGTTAAAAAGAAATTATGGGTGACACGCTGCTGCCCATCAAACTGACCCTAATTTAAGGTTCACACGCCACTGCCCATCAAACTGTCCCAAATTTAAGGTTGAAATGCTACTGCACATCAAACTGACCATATCAAAAACTTTAAGGGTGACATGCCGCTTAGCTGAACGTCTGAAACATTATAAGTGACATGTAGCAGTGCTGAGCGTGTAAAACATTATGGTTGAGGGCCTGCTGGTGAGCTGGCAGGCAAAAAAATTATGGTGCAGGCCCAGCTGGAGAGCTGGCAGGCAAAAAAATTAGGGTGCAGGCCCAGCTGGTGAGCTGACCAGCTAAAAAATAGGGTGCAGGCCCAGCTGGTGAGCTGACCGGCTAAAAAATGAGGGTGCACGCCCAGCTGGTGGACTTTGAGGACAGCCTAATAAGCAGTTTCATATGATGGAGGAAGAGGAGGAAGAGGACGAGAAGAGGAATGGGTACATGATAATACAGTGTATTTAATACACCCTAAAAGCCAGATTTAAGGTTCCTTCATGTTAAGCCGCTTTCCTCTGGTGGAGTAGAGAAGTCAGGGGCAATCCAGGCCTTGTTCATTTTGATAAGCGCCAACCTGTCAGCATTGTCAGTTGACAGGCGGATGCGCTTATCAGTAATTATGCCACCAGCGGCACTAAATAACCGCTCAAACAAAACGCTGGCGGCAGGGCAGGCCAGCACCTCCAAGGCATAGAGCGCCAATTCGTGCCATGTGTCCAGCTTAGACACCCAATAATTATACGGCACAGAGGGATCATTGAGGACATTGACACGGTCAGCTAGGTACTCCTTTACCATCTTCCAAAACTTTTCCCTCCTTGTGACACCAGGCCGCTCATCAGGGTGAGGATACTGGCGGGGTGTCATAAAACTGTCCCAGGCCTTGGAGAGTGACGCCCTGCCTTTGTTGGAACTACTGCGTGTTCCCCTCATCTCCCCTCCTCGGGTGGCCAAGGAACTACATGCCTCAAGCGTTGTCAGATGGAAATTTGTGGAGCAATTTTTCGACAAGGGCCTTCTGGTATTGCAACATTTTACTTGTCCTCTCCACCACAGGAATGAGAGATGGGAAGTTTGTAGCGGGGTTGAGAAGAGTGAACAACCAGTAATCGGTATTGCCTAATATGCATATAACGCGAGGGTCACGGGAAAGGCAGCCTAGCACGAAGTCAGCCATGTGTGCCAGAGTCCCAACAGACAAGGCTTCGCTCTCCCCACCAGGAGCATGACTCTCAATATCCTCCTCGTCCCCCTCTTCAGCCCATCCACGTCGAAGAGATGGTGTAAACGTGGTATGGCTACCCTGTGTACTGGTGGCAACCGTCTCCTGCTCCTCCTCCTCCTCCAATTGGCGCTGAGAAGACAATTTAAGGATGGTCTGGCTATCACCCTGTGTAGGGTCTTCCCCCATTTCCACCTCTTCCTCACGCAGAGCTTTGGCCTTTATTGTGAGCAGCGAGCTTTTTAGTAGACACAGAAGTGCGATGGTTACGCTGATAATTGCATTATCGCCGCTCACCATCTGTGTAGATTCATCAAAGTTGCGTAACACCTCACAGAGGTCAGTCAATGTCCACTCGTCGCTTGTGAAGAGCGGAAGCTGACTAGAAAGGCGCCGGCCGTGTTGGAGCTGGTGTTCTACTACTGCTCTCTGCTGCTCACAAAGCCTGCTCAACATGTGGAAGTTGGAATTCCATAGCGTGCTCAGGTCGCACAGCAGTCGGTGAGCCAGCAACCGCAAGCACTGCTGCAGGGTTGCCAGGCCGGCTGAAGCTGTCGGTGACTTGCGGAAATGGGCACACAGGCGACACACCTTCACCAGTAGCTGAGGCAAATTGGGGTAGGTTTTCAGAAACCGCTGAACCACTAAGTTGAATACATGGGCCAGGCACGGTATGTGTGGGAGGTTGGCTAGCTCCAAAGCCGCTACCAAGTTGCGGACATTATCGGATACGACCATGCCTGGCTGTAGGTTGACTGGCGAGAGCCACAGCTCAGCCTGTTCCCTTATGCCATGCCACAGCTCTGCGGCGGTGTGGTGACAAGAGTTGTGTCTTGCGCTGCCCTGCAAACTGTGACATGAAGCTAGGAGTTTTGAATGACTTTGTTTCTTGGGCTTTGCCAGCAGGCACAGTTTTACCGCGCCCAGAGCCATGGCCTCTGCGTTCACCATCAGCAGCATGCCCACTTCCCCGTCCCATAGTGCTCACCTTGCGCATATTGTATAGTATATATGCAACTTGGTCACAGCTACAGTACTGCATATTTTTATTAACTGTATGATCAGAAAAATTTAAACGAATGTCCAATATTCTGAATGCGCAAACGTTATAGAGCAGCCGCAAATGAGGAACTGCAGCCTAAATTATCGGTATTAAATGTAACAACGGATGTAAGCTACATAGAATTTGAACGGTTGTAATACGCTGTGCACCTAGCGTTACTAACAGGGCACACTTAGGTTTTTTTTGCCACCCAAAAAAAAAAAAAAAGCAGACGTATTTCACAAAGGACTTAGGTCTTTTTGGAACAGAAACAATCTTTCTACCTACTCAAATCCTATCCCTATAGTTTATTTCCATCCTTGGGCAAATTAAACTTCAGACGCAAATGAGGAACTGCGGCCTAAATTAACGATATTAAATGTAACAACGGATGTCAGCTACATAGACTTTTGAATGGTTCTAATACGCTGTGCACCTAGTGTTACTGACAGGGCACACTTGGGTTCTTTTTGCAACCAAAAAAAAAACTAAAAAAATGCAGAAGGATTTAACAATGGACTTTTGTGTCTTTTTAACAATGATACTAACCCTGCCTATAGAAATTCTATCCCTACACAAGTCCCTACTTGCGCAAATGTTATACAGCAAGACGCAAAAGAAGGGCTTAACAGTAGAAATTATATCAAAGTATGTCAGGTATATAGTATACAGAGAGTATCCTACAGCATGCAGCAGCAGCATATGTGCCATTAATGGCAGGCCACCTAGCGCTATTTTCACCACCTTTAAAGTCCTCAAAAATAATAAAATGTGGGTTTGTGCCAGATATAACAGCCCTTAAAAGGGCTTTTGGGTCTTTTATTTAACGATTTCTATCCCTACCTAGCGTGCTTCTCTCCCTACACTATATGTCCCTGCATGCAGCAGCTCTCCCTGTCTAACACTGGCCCGGGTCACATGTTACTGGGTGCTTTATAGTTTGGCTAATTTATATTTTGGCTAATTAGCGTGCGGGGAGGTGACTCGAGCATGGCGCCCGGGCACACGCAGTATTCGTCCGAATACCACGTGGTCCCGAGCACCGCCATGTTCGGCCGAATAGTGTATTCGGCCGAACATGTTCGCTCAACACTAGTCATTTATAATTAGATATACGCCACTGCTTGGCATATATCTGTCGCAGATTCGGTCTCAAAGTGGATTTGCTGATGACTATGCAACTACTTCCCCTTTCATGCCACATACGCCAGTTCTAAAAATGGGGATGTGGCGTAGTGCAGGGAACAGGGCGGGCCAGCAGGCCCATTTCATTTATCATTTTCTTAGCCAGTTTTGTAGCGAAGAAAAGTATCTAAATTTACGCCAGCAAGGTTGGTGGCGTAGATTTAAGGCTGTTATGCCCCGGAGGTGGATGCGCCTAAGTTATGTGAAGGCTGGCACCTCTACATAACATAGGCGCATCAAGTACCAGCACAGGGGTATTAAGACCAGTGTCTAAAATGCGGTCTTAATAAATGACCCTAAATGTGCTTCTCTCCACAGGCGTCCAGCTTCAAGAATCTGGAGACTAACAGATCTCCGTGAGATCTTCTGCTTCTGCTAAAGCAAAACGGAAGGAGAAATAAGCTTGGAGAAACTGTGTGGCCATGTGAGAAGTCACTTAGCAAAGTTAACCTGCTTAAAGCTTTCCAGACCCTGCTGCTGAGGAGGGTTAACAAATTAGGACAAACTACACGCCTCATTAGCAAATTGGCCAGTTGCATCTTTGGACCTGCACTCCACACTGTGAATTACAGGCTTCATTATTAGAAAACAGTTGCCAGCTGCAGAGTCTGTTAAGAAAAACTTTAGCAAGAAAGTGTATTAGGAGGTCCATTACTTCCAGCTTTGACAAACTCATGCATCACCATATGGCAAAAGGACTTGCACTGTGTAAAGATTATTGTTGGATGTACTACAACTCCTATTTTTCACTCAAGTAAAGAAGGATGTTTGCTTTATTAAAGCTGGCCTGGTTACTAACCTCTACATCACCATATGCTGGCCAATCACCATATGCTGGCCATTGCACTCCAAATGTGGATGTCTGTTGTAAATCATTTGAAGAGTGTAGAGCAGTGGTGTAGCCAGTGGCACAACCCTTAATTATTAGATATTTCACTGACAGTGAACTGGATATGGCACGGACAGTGAACCCAGCAGCTTTCCCTACCAAATTTCAGTACTGCAACTGGTTGACAGTCCCTGTACTACTAAGGTGTACAGACACACAGAGATCAGAACCAAATGGACAATGTAGTACTGAACAAGAGACAGAGAGTAGTCAGAAGACAAGCAGGAGGCAGAGGAACCATGAACACAACTAGTGAGTCAGAGACTATCACTGGCACTGGTATTTAGCCATGAAGGGGTTTAAATAGAGCACTGAGTCCCAGGCTCAGAACCTGATAGGTCATGACTCTGCACTCCTTTAGTTAGCACATGCCTGCTGTGGGGAGAAATAGAGCACTGCATCCTGTCACGTCACCAAAGGGTGTGGCTTAGCAGCTTGTGTCTCTGTGTGCTGTCTTGCCAAAGCTGGAGATCTCACCGCTGGAGCCCAGACAGGTAATTTTGTGACACGCAGTGCGCGCACTATGATCTGATGCTGCACACAGTCAGGTCACAGTGCAGCACGAGCCCGGAGAAGATCAGGGAGCATGACTGCAGCAGAGACCACCGGACCTGGACAGTAGCGGTGGAGCAGAAGAAGTAAGTGAATTTATTTATTTTGGGTCTGGTCTGCGGTCCAGTGGGGATCTAACATAAAGGTCTAACATGGAGATCTGAAATAGGAGTTTGTATAACAAAATCCTGGCACATGCTAGGTGTTTCCAATTTTTATGCTCTTTATTCCATCAAAAAGTATATATTATTAGGACGTGTTTCGGCCCATCCAGTCTTCATTAAGGCACATGCACACGGGCCGAAACACGTCCTAATGATGTATACTTTTTAATGCAATAAAGAGCAAAAAATTGGAAACAACTAGCATGTGCCAGGATTTCGTTATACTGTGCTACTGGAAATTCAACCTTCCCACTGTGGCGAGCATGAGGATCGCGTGCTGACCAAATTTATCTATACTCTGTAATGGGGGGTGGGGGTTGGGTGACACGGAGGACTAAAAGGGGGTCTGATCTGAGGTCTGATATGGGGGTCTGATCTGTAGATTCTGATATGGGGGTTTGATTTGAGGTCTGATTTGATGTCTCATATGGGGGTCTGATCTGTAGTGTAAGAGGGGTATTTTTTCTACTTGAGCACATTATAATTATTTATTTTAATTAGGGAAGAGGTTAGGTTGAGAATTTGGCATGGGGGTGTCATTTCAATTTATGCCTCAAGGAAGCAGAAAGTCTATGTGCTCTCCTCCCCCTTGCCACAAAACACTAAGGAAAGGGGGGCCCAAGCTGAACTTTTGCATCAGGGCCAATGAGCCTTTAGCTACACCCCTGGTATAGAGCACGGGAAGGGTGGTAGACAGAGAGGAGGGAGAAAATGTAGAGGGGACACCACTATGGGGCTCACTGTATGTGTAGCTCATGCTCTTGTCAGAGATTTCAAAGACAGAAGTTGTTGAGTGGATTGAGGGGATTGGAAGTTGTAATTGCAAAGCGGAATACTAGCACAAATGGCATGCATTAAAAATGGTAAAAATAGGTGACAGACTTCCTTTAACCCCTACAACCTAACCTTCAAGACCAAGACAGTTTTCACCATAAGGACCAGGCCGATTTTTGCAAATCTGACATATATCAATTTATGTGGTAATAACTTTGAAACACTTTTACTTATCCAAGCCAGAATGTTTTCCTGTGACACATTGTACTTCACGTTAGTGGTAAATTTGAGTTAATATGTTTAAATTTTATTTATTAAAAGAAACATTCACCATATGTCTACTTTATGTTGGCATCATTTTGTAAATGTAATTTTATTTTTTGGTATGTAAGAAGGCTTAGAATTTTAAAAGCAATTTTTAACATTTTTAAGAAAATGTTCAAAATCCACTATTTTAAGGACTAATTTAGTTCTAAAGTCACTTTGTGATGTTTATATAGTAGAAATCACCCATAAATGACCCTGTTTTAGAAACCATACCCCTCAAACCATTCACAATTGGTTTTATAAACATTTTTAATCATTTAAGTGTTCCACAAGAATTAAAGGAAAATGGAGGTTAATTTTTAAAATTTCACTTATTTTGCAGATTTTTCCATTTAAATCAATTTTTCCTCTAACCCAGCAAAACAAACCTCAATATTTATTACTCTGATTCTTCAGGTAACAGAAACTCTCCATATGTGGTCGCAAACTACTGTATGGGCACACAGCGGGGCTCAGAATGGAAGGAACACTATATGGCTTTTGGAGGGCAGATTTCACTGGAATTTTCAGGCACCATGTTACATTTGAGACACCTAACGGCACCCCAACAGTGAAAACACCGAATTTTGGAAAATACACCCCAAGGAATTTTTCAAGGGGTGCAGTGAAAACTTTGGCCCAAGAGCTGTTTCATAGAATTTAGAAACAGTTGACAGTGAAAAATGTCATAGTTTGCAAGAAAATGTTGTTTTAGGCCCACATTTTTCATTTTAACAAGGGGTATAAGCAGAAAATACACCCTACAATTTGTTACCCATTTTCTTCTGTATATGGCAACACCCCATATGTGGTTGTAAAGTGTTGTATGGGCACACAGCGGAGCTCCAAATGGAAAGAACACCATTAGACCGGAAAAGTAACTTTTAAAAATATGCAAATGAGTCTTCGGAGCAAAGGGAGGCTAGCGCTGTCTAGCGCTGAAATCCTGCGTCTGCGCACTCATCCCGGGTACAGCGTGTGCGCACTACATCGAAAGCGCTTGCAGTGTTCGGCGCTGCAAGCGTAGTGCGCATGCGCCGTACCCGGGATGAGTTCACAGGCGCGGGATTTCAGCGCTAGACAGGAGTGTCTAGCGCTGTCCATCATGAAGGAGGGGGGCGGGTTTACAGGATACGAGGCATGTTTAGGAGCGGTGAGAGCGTTGCAGATGCGGTGCTCCGAAGACTCATTTGCATATTTTTAAAAGTTACCTTTCCGGGCTAATGGCTGCTTGCTTCTGCTATATACAGGTATGTCTGGGGAGAGGATTAATAGAGCTGGATAACAGGCCGAACTGGATGGACAGATGTCTTTTTTCGGCCTTATAAGCTATGTTACTAAGTCATATGCCAATGTATCTAATTACATAGGTTAGAAAGTGGTGACAGAGCCTCTTTAACTGTCATCTAAACATTCAGTGCGGTGAAAGTTTAAACGCATCACATACATGCATGTAGGAATGCGTCAGAAGACCTCATTCCCCCACTTACATGTATGTGAAAATGCACAAAAGAGTTAAACAACACAATAACCATGCTTCTAGGCAATATACCAATCATTCAAAATTCGCTTCGGCGAATAATCAACAAATTTCTGACAGGATTCATTCTTAATAAGAATTTATATGGTCGAATTTGCTTTAAAAAATAATAGTATTGCAAACATTCCTACACAAATTATGAACATACAGTCTGTTACGCAATATGTAAGCATTAGCGTACAAAGAGCGTACGAATTCCTAGCGTACTATTGACTTGCGATTGTGTCATATGCACGAGGCTCGGCCGTGGCGTACAGTCTTTAGAGGCAGTCCATATGAGGTAGAAAAGTAAGGTGCTAGAAATCCGGCTAAGTGCATTATTTAATTAAAAAAACACCGTACAATAAGTGCATAATAGGACACATTGCAGTACCTGAAAAAGAATACACACAATGGGCTAAAGTGCTTGAATGTTGCTGAACCTGTAAAAACATTATTGCTAAAATACAGCAAAGACAATCATGCAAACATTTTACTGCAATTTCACATTGTCAAGCATTAAAGGCTCAGATATACGTTTGAGTCTTTCCTCGTGGCTCCTTGGCATGATAAAACACTGGAACACAGTCAATTGTAATCCACGTGAGGTAATTTTGTAATCCAAACAGGTAACGTGTAATCCACATGGATAATATAAAATAGCAGCAAATAGAGAACCCTTCGCAAAGGAGTCTCCCAAATAAACTGAGAAGGGGGAAAAAGGAAAATAGGCGCGCTTAGCCGCAAATGGGAATTTTCTGCAGAATGGGGGGGGGGGGGAGTCCTTACAAGCCGTGTCCATCTGGGTGAGACTCAAACAGGGGGCAATATGAACTAAACAAAACAAGTGCCAACTACAGTAGCTCTCATCCGTCAGGTGCAGTCCATGGTGTGGATCCCATAGGTCCTCCTGAAGTGTCCTTTAAATGAGCCAGTAGTAAGGTTCCTCAGATGAGGGACCTGAAGTCCTCCTCGCTTGAGCCACTGCTGAATGAGATCAGAGGACACTCCTGCCTCCTGCAGGCCAAGATCGATGCCGTGGTGGAACTCCACTGCCCTCTTCTTCCAGAAGTCGTACTTGACCGGGTCCAGGTGGTGGTCACGCTGGTGAGCGCTGCAGCCACTTGCACCTTAACTTTTCCAGATTCTCCTGTCGGGATAGCAGGGCTAAGGACTTCTGGCTGCAGCAGTTAAGGCAAGGTTGCACCCAGGGAAGAAGCCCCAGCTCCCCTGGCTACTGCTGGCTTCATCTCCCAGGGTAGTTGGTACTGGTGGATCACCGTGGACTGAAATGGAAAAGATGAAGTCGTCAGCTGACCCAGCTGAAAGGACTACGATGGTGGTGGTGGTGGCAGTCCAGGGATCAGAGGCTCCGGCTGTGGCTTCTCCCTGAAACGGAGGGTGCCATCTGGTGACTCCTGAAGGCAGCGCACCGGTCCTTCGCCTGGTGGTTCCTCCGGCCAAACTTCAGGTGGTGATGCAGGACCAGGGGCTTTGATAATAACATTACCCAGGTAGCAAAGGGTCCTTTCAGGGATGCCATGGGGGTGTATTCCATCTGATCCCCCACATACAGGCTGTGACAGGGTTGGGGCAGGTACGGCCGTTTCACTGACCTGTGGCCCACAAAGTACTCCTTGCCGTCCTCGTCATCCGCCAGGAAGCCAGAGCCTCGCTCCACTGAAAACCACAGGACGGTTCCCTTTCGCCGCTCCAGTGTAGGGTCTCCCGGTCTTAGATGGTCCAGAACCTGGATGACCCAGTCCTCCACTGCATTCTTGTAGTACCATTGGGTCTGGGGGTGGGCCATCACCGATGCTGGCACAATCGGGTTCTGCTGAATGGAAAGTGTTGTTCTCCTTCTTGGCGGCAAAGTGGATGCTCCAGCCGCCTTCGCCGCAGCAGCGGGCAAGGAGAATATGGAGTCAGGAGCTGGTGAGACTCTCTTCCACAGTTGTTCCGCTCTGATCTCTGGAGCGGGCGGTGGTTCGGGGTACTCCTCCCCAAAGACCATCTCTCGCTTCGGGGGGGTGTGTGTGTGTGTGTGTGTGTGTTTAACAAGAAGAATGCGTAAGTTGCGTACGTAGCGTATGTAGCGTACATAGCGTTAGCGTTCAAAATTTTAAGAACATTTACAAATAATACAAAGCGAATCTGACAAAATCCGGATTCGCTTCAGAGTAGAAAAAATGGAGGATTCGATGCAAATCTACGAAGCGGCGAATAGATTTGCTCATCTCTACTACAGACTCTCTGTAAATGTTTAGAAGCCTTCTCAGTCATCAAAAAAAATCCCTCTAGTGTAAAACTGTAAATAATGGATCAAAGGAGGGGGATGCGGCTGCATTTTCTCTCACAGGATTGAGGTGTGATTAGTTCAGAGCACACATACTGAAGGCAAACACATCTACTACTATACATTTTTATTTTCCAGTTTTTGGTAACCTATACCACAAAGCTCCCCCCCACACACGCATACATCTTATGTCACGAGTGGTCTTGCGTCTGGAATCAGACGTTCTGCGCGGCTTTCTAAGTGACAGGTTTGACAGGCTATTCCCTGTGGTTTGGGTGCTGTTCACCACACCCCTTTCCCTCAGCTGTTGCCGCTGGGCAATTAGCTGTCTCCTACTTACCTCTTCCTCTCCCAGTATCCCTTGCGGTTTATATCTGCTACTTACCTGGTTGAGAGTGGTGTGGATCTCGGCTGAGATCCTGTTGCTGAGTTCTACTTAAAGTTAAGTGTTTTCCCTTCCTTTGGTTATTCCTGTTTGAGTCTCCTGTTCCTCCGTACGCTTGGAGGAACGGGTTACTCTCTTGTGTCATTAGACTGCAGGGTGTTCTAGGGTTTATTCAGATTAGGTTCCTGTGTATGAGCTTTCCTACCACCCGGGTTAGTTCATACTGGTAGCCAGTTAGGGCCTAGTCTTAGGGTCCCCTGCAGGAGGTGACCAGTTCCCTGGTTTTGTCTGTTCCCATCCCTCATACGCTCGGTGTGGCTTTTCCCCCCACACCCGAGCGTGACATCTTACCAGGCCAATTTTTAAGTTTTAGCAATTGGCGTATCTAACTGAAATAACTACAAATAACAAATTAATTTCTGAGCCAAACATGTATTTGATATTATTTTTCCTGGAACACCTTAGATTTTTCTTTTGTACCATAAAAAAAAGGAAAAACTGAAAAAAACTGATTGATTGATTTTTGTGATTGATTTAAAAAAGTAAAGTTTTTAAGAGAGGGAAATAAATGTATGTACGTTTGTATATTTTACACAAAGTCCACTTTACAATTGCTAAAATTAATACATATATTTATTTTAGGTTTTTTTTGTATGAAAAAGGGGGGGAGGATGTGTGTATGTGTATGTGTATGTTCTCTGCTAAAACTAGTAACTATAGCTCGGACTTTTTCAATTTTTTCTCTTTTTATTCAATTTTTATTATTATTTATTATTATTTTTTATTTATGTGTTTATTTATTTATTTTACTTATTTTATTCCAGCCAGGGCAGGAATGGGTTTATCCAGAGACTGCAGGCTCACAGTTACTTTTACAGCCAGTATGGGGCGCTCTCACTTAACAAAGAGCAGTCCCCTGTCGGTTTTTGTACCTTCCTACTAGGATGGATCATCGTAGCACCCTGCAGAGAGACCACTTTGCCTTGACTCAGAGATCCTTACTGTGATCGCAGCTTTCTAATGCAATCACAGCAACCCGCAGCGCCCCAGCACTGGCAGATCGTAATGTAACTCGACACCTTTATACGTTAGGTTACAGTTAAGAGCTTACCGCCTCCACATATATAGTCGTGCGGCAGTAAGCAAAAGGTTAAACAACAGAAATCTTATTATTTTTCATGTTGCTAACAAAGATCATGCATTACATTCCTTCCTTTTTTTAAACAGATGACTAAAGTGACATTTACTTCAGATGTCACCCACAGGGAGTGAATTATTAAGAGGTAACACGCTGTGATGTGTGATAAACTCCAACAAAGCCGCAATCTGCAATTTTGCATCATGTTTAATTCACCTCCACAGTAGTTTGCCGGTGAATGCAGAGTAATGTAAACTGCTCGCTAGATATTAGCACTTGGTAACGCACGAATACTGAGCTGCCAAAGCAATTTGTGGCATTAGTCATGACATTATCACATCATTTTCAATATTTTCCTTCTCTTTCAATCTTGCAATCATAATGGGATTTAAATGATTTCCACTGAATATATCACAGTTTATCTGGATTGAAACATAGAACAAGATGTAATACAAAATGTACTGATACGAATAGATGCTGACATCATAGAGGCATGATATCAGAAGCTGGTAGAATCTGGAGTCTTTCCATTACAGTAAAATAAAAGATAGGCAATTTTTTATTCATTCTTCTCTAAGCCTAGCATCTAGGCACCAAGGTAGCACAGTGTTTTGAATTGTTATCTTGAAGCACTTGAGTCCTTGGTTCAAATCCAACCAAGAGCAACTTCTACATAAAGTTTGTATGTTCTCTTTGTGTTTGTGCAGCATGTTGGGCCACAGGAAACGAGATGTGGGACTAGAGAGAAGTAGTTGAGTGGCGGTGGCAATAAAGATGGTTGTATTACTACTATGGCTAACCCTGCTTCAGCACCTTATTACTGCACAGTTTGGCATCAATCTACCTGTGTATAGTACAGAGAAATTGAGCATTAGGCCTCAATTATCTGTTTCCAAGAATTCTGTTTCCACACGGTTGAAATTTAAATATTTTTTGGGAGTTATTCAATATAATTAAACTAGCATATAGGTGATTGACACCAATACATAGACCAGATAACAAATTTAGGTCTAAATCAGTTTCCCTTTTTTTCTGTGTTGGTTACTACACCAATAGACAGGGTGGCACACAAAAGTATCTCGGAGTGTTAATGAATTTAGAACCAAATTTGTTTCCGTATTCCACACGTTTTTAATTGATTTATTTATTGTTTTTGTGGGAGGGTTTTGATTATATCCAAACTAGCAGCATATATACGTGCATACTAATTCAAGACACAAGTTAGTGCACCTTATCTGAGAGGCCCAAAAATGTCCAGGTTATGGAAGAGTTCCAAATGAAAGACTCAGAGCCAGAATGTGGGTAGTAGCAACACCATCTATCTGGCCGGAAGTAGTGGTAGTAGTAGTAGTAGGCTGGGGTTGTCCCTGCTGGCTTTCCGTAATGCACAACATTGTAGCTGTGGAGAAAGAGGATGAGATAGCGGATTGGATGGCTCACTCCTCCTCTCAGTCACAGCAGGAAGACGTGGAGGTGACTTTAAAATCTGACACCGTGCCGTGGAGCCAAGGGTCATAGCATTCATTCTCCTCCTCCTTCTTATAGGCCCAAAGAAGGCTTTCAGTGGAGTCCTCCTAGTCTTCACTGCCCCTTCCTAGAACAACACTTTCCTTTTTCCTAAGAAGTGACAAGAAAACCCCCGCAGATAGTCAAGAGAATCTCCCTGTGAGAGAACCCTCACTGTTTGAGCAGCCCTGAGGTGGAGGTAAGGGAGGAGGCTAGTGATTCAATGCATACCTGTGCAGATGGTGGTGGTCATAGTGGCACCTGTAGCCACGGTATTGGTGGTGGAGGCAACAACAGTGGAAAACGCAGAGCGGAAGAGGGGGACCCAGGTGCCCATAATGATATCTCACAGTTTGAAAAAAATGTCAGGGAGGGTGAGGATTCCAATGCTTGTAGCTCTGATCCACATGCCGCGCCTGGCTGAGGTCAGTCAGCAAGCTAACAGCTCCAGCCTCAACACCCAGACTCTGGCCAGTCTGTCACATACCCAGTTCCCTGACCTGTGTATTTTTTGGCAGGCAGACTGGAACAATGGCCCAAACTTGCACAGCATGCTCTCTATCTTCTTTCTTGCCTGCATCCAGTGTCATATCATAGAAGGTTTTGAACATTGTGGGGGGCATGAAAACACCAAAAAAGACCAAGTTGTCCTCCACCAGTGTCCAAAACATCTCTTTAGTCAAAATGAACCAAGCCTATATTCAAGAGAATTTTCACTCCAGCTGATTCAGATATATAGACCTCACCCGCTTCGCCTTGCTGGGGGTATCCCATCTTGCCACTGTTACTTTCTGTCTGCTGTCCTCCGAATAACCCAGATTTTAATTTGATCAAACATCTGTTGCATGTGCTGGAGGAAATTATAATCCCCTGTTGGTGACAGATACCACCAAACACCTTTGGTAGAGGACTTTTAGAGGCCAAAGCTGTTTTTGAGGCATCAGGGGGATCAACAAAATATTAGGAAGGTGTTTTTTAATGTTATGACTTATCAGAATGTGTATTTAATGGCAGTAACAGTTATGACCTCATATATTATAAAAAATATCTTAACATATTACCAATAGCATTTAAAAATGGGACATTAGGAATATTTGTACATTAGTAATTGTATGCTGAAATGGCTAAAAAAACACCCTACAATATAGTGCACAAATATTCCAGTGCTACTAGCAACTTCAATAGCTTTAATAAAACAATTATCAAAACCAGACCCGACATGAAAAAAACAATTAATAAGATAGATGAAGTAGGATGCGTCTCCCAGGAATACATTCACAGAAGCTGTAGGAAATAACAAATAATTCAATTCATGCGGAAAGAAGTGAACTAATTCTGTAGTTTTTTACCTAGTGATACCAAAATATTGAGTTTATAAAGACTCTTTGAGATAAAAGCAGAGGTCTGAAGTTTTCCAAAAACACCACCACTTTTTCCCATGGTTTGGGTCTGTTATTGCTGCTCAGCTCATTCTTTAGTTCTTCGTGGAATGAACCACTTCCCATACTGATAGCCGCCGTATCAGTTTTTGTCTCAGGCAGCAGAAAGGCTAGGTGCACCACTGAGTGGCAGCATCAGAATGGTGGCACAGCATGTGGCCAGAAGTAACAACCCAATTTGCACAATATTCCGGTGTGGCAACACACTACAGTATGATCATTAGTGGCAGAATGATCTATTCAGACACCAACGTCAAGAAATCTGGGCTGATCGATGCCTGATTCATCTTTATGAAAGTTAGTCTCTCGAAATTTTGAGAGGAAAGGTTAGGGGTAACTATGCCTCCCACCGCACTGAACACTCATCCTGATGCCACAATACTGTCCGGACAGGAAAGCATGCCTATGGCAAACTCAGCCACCTATGGCACACTTCAAGTTTGTATGCCCAGTAGTCCAGGGGATCTGGGATCATGGGTGCAGTCCAAGTATGCCACCAGCTGCTGGTTTAGGTTCTGCTGGATGTCCCGCTGCTGCTGGTTGGTTTCTTCAGAAGAGCTGCTCTTAACCACACCCCACCAGTCATTGCAGGGGAGTGTGAGCATAGAGAGTCCCCCTGCTCAGACCTTTCTGAGGATGGCATATGGCGCTCGTAGGCAGTAACCAACCGATTACACAGCATGTCTTTAAAGTAGTCCATTTTTGCATCCCTCTCAAAAGATCTAAAAAATGCCCTAGTTTTGACCTGTAGCAAAGGTCTAACAATGTGGATAGCCAGCAGTCATCCATCTGCTTAATCCTGACAATGTGGCTGCTACTATGAAAACATGACAAAAATACAAGGGAATTTGTAGTAGAACTTACAAAAAAGATAACCAGAGTTTTATGGTGGTGGTGCCAGCAGTGATGGGTGCCAGTCTGTAGCTCCTCCATCGTTAGAGAAATGAAAACCAAAGAAAACCAAGCAAATGGCACATATCATTTATGACCTGCCACTGGCTAAGATGAAAAGTACACAGGGGAGTAAACCTGTCTATCTATAATAATAATAATAATCTTTATTTCTATAGTGCCAAAATATTCCGAAGCGCTTTACAATTCAGGGGTTCATGTACAAACAGTCATAAATAACATAGCAACAGACAAGTCCATTATTACAACAAGAGGAATGAGGGCCCTTCTCGCAAGAGCTTACAATCTATGAGGAGATGGGGTTGACACAAAAGGTAAAAGCGCTTGTTTTGTACAATGGTCCAGCCATCTTGGGAAAATAGGGGAGCAGATATAAAGCTGTATAAGCCAGTCACCAGCTAGTGTTTAAAGTGCTTCTGGGTGCGATGGAGAGTTTAGCGGAGGATCAGGTTCAGGGAATGATAAATGGGCGATATGGAGAGGTGTTAGATCAGGGGAGGTGATAGGCCAACCTAAAAATATGTGTTTTTAGGGAGCGTCTAAAGCTGTGCAAGTTGTGATTTATTCTGATTTCTTGGGGTAGGGCATTCCAGAGAACTGGTGCAGCTTTGGAGAAATCTTGGAGTCGAGAGAAGTCATTGGTTGAACAGAGAACACAGGTTTGGTGGTAGACAGAGATAAGGGAGGAGATGTAGGGGGGTGCAGCACTGTGGAGGGCTTTGTGAGTGAGGACGAGCAGTTTAAATTGAATTTTATACTGAATGGGCAACCAGTAGAGATGAGCGAGCACTAAAATGCTCGGGTGCTCGTTATTCGAGTCAAACTTTTCCCGATGCTCGGGTGCTCGTTTCAAATAACGAACCCCATTGAAGTCAATGGGAGACTCGAGCATTTTTGCGGGGGACCAAGGCTCTGCCTAGGGAAGGCTGGGTGAAAACCTGGAAACCTCAGGAAATGATGGAAACACCACGGAAATGGACAGGAAACAGCAGGGGCAGCATGCATGGATGCCTCTGAGGCTGCCTAATCCCACCATTACCCCAAATTCTCCTGCAACAGCCTGGTGGTTACCCTCATGGCAATTGTGCTCACCCAGACCAAGAAAGGCGAGGCACATGTCCATCACATGTTAGGGAAGCACCCAACTAGGTGCAACGAAGGTCCGTCACCGCCTGCAGGTGACACCACTGCTCATGCTGGCACTGCAGCTGAAATCAAGTTTAGTATCTGTTCTTATCGGTTGCTGTGGCTGCTGGTGGTATAGTGGTGAGCATAGCTACTTCCCAAGCAGTTGATCTGGGTTTGATTCCCGTCTATCGCAGGAGGCAATTCAGAATCAGTACAATATCTAATACGTCCCCCTACCAGGGGTAAATTGTTTGGAGAGAGGGCCTGTAGGTGGGGGGCAAGGAGGTTTTGCTGGAAGAGCCAGAGGAGTGCCCCCTGGGCTAGCGTGTGTGGTGGTGACAACAGCCGGAATGCATTTGGAAAAACTGTTGCTTTAACCCGTATGGTATCGATTCTTCTCAGTTTAATACCGTATACGTCCCCTATCTTGGGACCCTATATTTAATGGATATTTCGAACACGGAAAACGGAAAAAGAGCTTGCTCTGGCCAGGGGAGTGTCTTTCCCACTGCAGCTAAGGGGACGTGTCCATGCTCTGCCTATTACAGGTCAGGAGGCAGATAAAAGAAGAACAAAAACAAACATGAGTACAAATTTGGATACATCCCTTATCCGGCTAAATTGTTTGTAGAGTGGGCCTGTAGGTGGGGGGGGGGCAGGGTGGGGCAAGGAGGTTTCGCTGGAAGAGCCAGAGGAGTGCCCCCTGGGCTAGCGTGTGTGGTGGTGACAACAGCCGGAATGCATTTGGAAATACTCTAGCATCAGCCGGTGCAGTATCAATGGTTTTCAGTTTAATACCGTATACGTCCCGTATCTTGGGACCCTATATTTAATGGATATTTTGAACACGGAAAAGGGAAAAAGAGCTTGCTCTGGCCAGGGGAGTGTCTTTCCCACTGCAGCTAAGGGGACGTGTCCATGCTCTGCCTATCACAGGTCAGGAGGCAGATAAAAGAAGAACAAAACAAACATGAGTACAACTTCGGATACGTCCCCTATCCGGCTAAATTGTTTGTAGAGTGGGCCTGTAGGTGGGGGGGGGGCAGGCTGGGGCAAGGAGGTTTCGCTGGAAGAGCCAGAGGAGTGCCCCCTGGGCTAGCGTGTGTGGTGGTGACAACAGCCGAATGGATTTGGAAAAACTGTTGCTTTAAAACCCGTATGGTATGCGATTCTTCTCAGTTTAATTACCGTATTACGTCCCTTATCTTGGGGACCCTATATTTAAATGGATATTTCGAACACGGAAAACGGAAAAAGAGCTTGCTCTGCCAGGGGGAGTGTCTTTCCCACTGCAGCTAAGGGGACGTGTCCATGCTCTGCCTATCACAGGTCAGGAGGCAGATAAAAGAAGAACAAAAACAAACATGAGTACAACTTCGGATACGTCCCCTATCCGGCTAAATTGTTTGTAGAGTGGGCCTGTAGGTGGGGGGCAGGGTGGGCAAGAGGTTTCGCTGGAAGAGCCAGAGGAGTGGCCCCCTGGCTAGCGTGTGTGGTGGTTGACAACAGCCGAATTGTATTTAGAATGACGACGCAGGACCCCAAACTTAAAAATTATGACAATTCAACCGGTACAGTCAATTAATGAAGAATTGATCAACTGTGGTATTATACTACTCAGTTTAAAAACCGTATAAGGCAGCTATTCCGGAAAAATGGTTTTGGAGAGAGAGAAACTTAGGACAAAGACGTAAATCGTTTGGAGAGGGGCCTGTAGGTGGGGGGGGCAGGCTGGGGGGAAGGAGGTTTCGCTGGAAGAGCCTAGAGGTAGTGCCCCCTGGGATAGTGTGTGTGGTGGTGACAACAGCCGGATGGAGTCAGAATCGACGACACAGGACCCAACCTAAAAATTTAGGCATCAACCGGTAAGTCGTAAAATTATGA